>KI911112.1:1853933-2013255 GCA_000482085.2 Cladonia metacorallifera KoLRI002260
CCCCCCCCCACCCAACGGCTGAGTTGGCGTGCCTTCAGTGAAATTGTATATTCATGAGACGATACTAAGCCTTGACCAGGCTCATTTGATGAACATTCCAGATCATTCACAGCCATAGCAAGGACAAATTCTTCGTGAAGACTCCACGAGATACAGCCTTCTTCATTTGCTTTGTACATCCTGAAGCTCCTCTTTGTCTGCCCTTACTTTGTACGGGACCCTATCATAAGCTTTGCCATATGGTCATATATGTGCTCGCGTATGTGTCATGTCATCAGATGGAAATTAGAGCTGTAGCAGACATAACCAAGACGTCGAAGACTAGCAGTCAAGTAATTAACCAGTTTGTAGCTATTGCTTTTTAATGTAGAGCCTTTTGATCCATTAATACATTCATATATAAACAAGTGAATATAGACGAATATCATAATTACCAAAAATGGTCTGAGTAGATATCCTTAATTGCGATGGAGGGAATCAGGGAACTGTAAACGCCGAATTACGAGTCTCATGTAGTAATTCTGGACGATACTTTCATGTTTGCGGTGGAAGCTCACATGGGCTGTGGGCGTATCCGAAGTCCTTCTGTTCCATGGACTTTGAGAGAGACATTCGTTCACGTAGGCCCAGACCATCCCGTCATCTTCGTATACTATAGCATTGGCAGTAACGTATCATTGCTCATACATCTGGTATCGAACTCTCAACTGCATTGTGTGAATACTTTGTGCGTGTCACCTCCTCTATTGCTTGGGATGCTGCTCGAGCAGCACGAGATGGTACATTGTCGCTGGCTGTTTCGTCATTACTAGTTGGTGGCGTGACTGTCGGCAGTCGAAGATGACGTTCGAAAGCTTTGACGTCTGTCCGTAGTGCAATTGACCGTTTGCGGAGCCACCTTGCGGAGTTTTTCCAATCCTCCATGACCTCATCGTCCTGCTCGTTCATCCACTTCCGTACAGCTCCTCATCTACTTCCGTGCATCTCCGAAGATATTAAGTGGGCTGTAAAAAGCGTGCGGCCACAGGATAACTCAGCTCATGGTATCATCCCGAAGAAGCTTGTACGCAAAGGATGCAAAATTCAAAAAGCAAGGCGTATTTCGTATCTGTGAACAAACTGCCAGAAGTTAGAAGGTCCTGGGGTTGAGGACAGAGAATATCGTATGTATGATCTTTACAATGATTCAGAGGATACCAAATGCTTCCAACAATGCCAGTGGGATATAAACAGTTCTTAGATACCGTGATGTGTGATCTTTCTTATATATCGTTGACGGGAGTCCTCGACCCTCAGGCTGTCACTAACGAATGACTGCCACGCTGGTCCATGTACCACCTAAACCCGAACTATATATTAGTGTGAAGGTATTGTAGTTAAGGGGGGCCCAATATGGGCAAATTTCAATCACCCGGTTCTGTAAGGGAAGTGTAAATTGGTAGAAGAAGAACGCTTGAAACAGCCAAAGCAAAAGAATAGAATGAGATACCTCAATTGGCCGTGTTTCTCAACCTCCAACTCTTCAAGTATAGAAGGTGCAGAAGCAAGAGGACTCATGAAGACTCCTCTCCTGCCGGAGGAGGCTCAGATAATCGGAGCACATAAGCTATCAAGTTGCAACAGCTGATCCAAACTTCATTAATCTCCTTCATCGTAATCGAGTGGCCTTGTGCTACTACCCTCTCTTACCGGGATTAGTAAAGGAGCTCGTCCACCCGCGTAGAGCAATCTCCATTCCATGCAGCTCCAAAATCCCGGCATGGTTTGTTCCTGGTCAGGCATTACCGGAACAGCTATGGTTCGGAGTACGTCTCTACCATTCACTTAACACAATGCTATAAAGTTTCTTGTTTTCGAAGTTGACTTGCCAGCAAGTCCGGTCTCAGTCACGGGTGGGGATGTCAGTCCGATATGACCTTGTAAGCAACCTAGTATAATTCAGCGGTAGAGTAATTGATATTCCCAAAGTCCATTTCGACGGCCAGTAAGCATCCAGCTGAAACCCCATATAACATTCGCATGAGAATGTGTATAACGAAGGCTTGAATGATCTGCAGCTTTTGTTTGAGTCCAGCCAAAGCTACCTTCTCTGTGTTCGAGATTTTTGCCTCGGGGTGCTTGAACATTTTACATGTTGCTTTGAAAGCTTTGCAGGCAAATTTATCGCGTACGTTGTTGGAGTGTCTTGGTATCATTTTACGAAAATACGAATATCTTTGTTGGGCGGTTCGGTTGGCCACCTTCTCTAAAAATGCACAGATTGAAGCCATGACCTGCACCGTCATGTCGAGCCCCATATCATCTGCCAAGATGCCACCGTTGGTTGCTTCATTTTCGAGATACAACATTTCTCCTGCACCTGTAAGCTGATGAGGCTTCAAGCTGAAGGCCTCTTCCTTAGAAGCTGAGTCGATCATTATCCGTGGTGTATCTACCAGAGCAGTTGGAGAGATCATGTGAGCAGGCGATTGACTCCTTGCTCTATCGATATTGATCTTTTGATGGGTCTTGATGAAGACAGGGCTAACTTTTCAACCACTGTCCATTCCAGTCATTTGTCATGACGACTTCTATATGAAGTGCTAAGACTTCTTGACCACCTCGTTCTAGGTAACCTGGTTTTGACTGTAGAACGAACTCGACTGCGTGCGGGCAAACGAAGTCTTTGGAGCAGCTCGCATGCGATATTTTACTCGTTTGGGCTCGCAATCACTCCCCTAATCTGAGTTTCGGCGCTCATCGTCGCCCTCCATTGCCCCACTTGGGCGGCGACGGGGCCGTCCAGGAAGGCAACGGCGTCGGTTAGAAAGCGCCACCCATCGGGGTTGCTCTGCTGCTCCCTCAAGGCTACGAGCTCACTTCGCCTCGTGGCGAAGTGTAAGTCAGTGGCCGCCGCCAGGTCATCTAAAGACGTCCGCGTCCGAGTTCGTTCGGCGGCGGCTAGTTCGGCGGCCTGGCGGCGCTCCTCACGTTCCTCTCTCCTCTTCCCCTCTTCCCTCCTCTCCCTCCTCTCTTCCTCTTCCCTCTCTTATTGACCTTTAGTTCTGAATATGTCTAAAGGGGTACTTTATAAATGACTAACAATAAATCTAAACCCTTTTTCTCTCCAATTCTGAATATAGTCTCTGGCCTTTTGATAAGTGACACTCATATTGTCTGCCAGTCGTTGCTATTCCTCTGCGATGGTATGGAATATGGCTATGGCAGAATTATGGATATCCTGATTTCCCTTGTCCTCGGAGTCTTGTGAAATATATATATATACGATTACATCACTTGTGTCACGGTCCTTTCATAGCATTATGGCGCATCGTATCCTCAGATTGTTCGTTGCTGGAGGTATAGTCTTACGTTGTTCCTGTCCTCGATATGGCTTCACGAGCTCTTGGGTGATAACACTTTTTGAGTAGTATGTTTCTTAACATATGCCACGGAAAACTCAGTATGCGTGAGCCGGCAACCACCATTCAAGGCTCCATCCAGAATGTTGCTGGAAGTGCTTTCATCGTGCTCGAGAATCTTTCTTCCAACATCCATTGTCAGTTGCCGTTGTCGTAGACACTTGGAGGCATGCATTTGCAGAGAGTCGGATTGCTATTGAACGATGCGGCTGCTGGTACCTCTGGAAGCATCTTTTACACGTAGTGTTGTCAGCATGCCCTCGCGCTGGTCAAGTTATAAGTTGTCCAGATCGGAAGTTGTCACGAGCGGATCAGACTCCAGAAACTTTGCTCTTGTCACTCGATTAGAGCTGACATATCTGCTGAGATTCCTCTATCGTCACGTCCTGGTGTTCGAGAGGTCGGAAACGAAAGGTTGGCCATTGAACGATGCTCGGGTTCCAAATGCTCTTGGATATGGGCTCCCTGCGCGTCAACTGCATAGACCAGGAAGCCGATCTCACTTGATCAAAGTGGTGCCAGATTTGTCGGTAAAGAATAAGGTCGTGGCTGGGTTGGATAATTGAAGATTGCTCTAATACTCAAGGTGACCCGTCATCATTTCTTGTAATTCCATAAGTTTACAACGAACCACTGAAATGAGGGACAGTCTCCCACGACCTAAGTATCGAGGATTAAACACGCCCATTGGCTTGCTCCGCGGTTTTGCGGTCCGTCATTACCCAATTCGCAAAATCCTACTCGTTGTTAAATGACTCAACTTTCAGCAGACAGAGAACAAGTACGTTTGGACGCCCGATCAACCAAACATCGAACACTTTGAGCGAACTGGCTTGTGGTACTGGAGGCAATAAGGGCCGCAAGGGCGCGTGCAGACCCTTTTGAGCCTTTTTAAATGGCATGATGTCTTCCTGGGCGACAGATGGGAGATGCCTGGCCTGTACAAACGAAGGCAAACCTGTGAATTCATCGATAAATCTATTGGCGCTAAAAAAGAAGTCAATGTGAACTCGGGATTCTTGTTGAGAGCCGCCACGGCGGTTTCGCGATATGATAAATTACGACTAGAAGGCTCTTGAGAAGTATAGCCGTGGGTGGCACACTTTTTGTCTTTACTTAACGCGAAAGAAGAAGCAAATTAGGTAGTCGCAAAAGAATTGCTGCTACATAATGAAGGCAATTTCAGAAACTATGAAATATAGTAGAGAGTTGCTTTGACGTAAATTTGGTACAAATGTGTATTCCCAAAAAGGGATGCCATTCTATAACTGCACTGTACAGTAGTAGAGATAACTCAGGATAGTCCATTGTTCACAATTATCGAAAGGTAGAAGATTTAGAGCTGGGGTCCTCGAAACGAAGCTTAACGCTTGCCTTCGCGGCCAGGGCAAGGTACGTCAACGCTGTGATATTGATGATGGTTTTGAAAAGTGCGCGTCTGACTCGAGTTCCGAAACGTTGGACCTGTCTGTGGGCATGCGACTTGTAGGAGAGACGAGACGATAATTTGTCTTAGTGTTACCCATCTGTCTGCTCTCCTAGCTGTAACATCTTTGCAGCTAGTCGTTCTGGCGAACTTGACCAGGTTCTCTGTTGTGTTGACGGGCCGGGTTACTATCGGGGTCCCAACGCTGCAAAACTGTGACGGCAGGCACTCAGAAAGGGCAGTCACCCTGCGTGGTAGCTGTTCATGACCATTGTCGAGAAGAGTGGTGATGTCACTGCTAGATCGTAATGGTTTTGAAGTTGCCAACTGGAGAATGCGACGCCCTGGATTGAACAATTCTAGATTAGGCTCGAGCTGAAAGAGCAGAAGTTGAGGTCGATGACATTGTGTGCAGGAAGACAAGAGGTGGCGAACAGCCGAGAATCAAAAGGGCATAGAAAGCGTGGTGAATGGTAATCTGGAGCCATGAATCCAAGCTATGAATCTTTAAATGTACCAGAGGTTGGAATGATGAAGGAAAACTTCAACGCTTCATCATTGGCCGACGTGTTCACTTCGCCTCGTATTGTGGATAGACGATGAAGTCTACTGTTCATGCCCCTTATCATACGGCTTCACTTCCACAGTTTTCGCGTTCCGTATGCTCAACAGCTCCGATATGTTGACCGCAGGTCCACTCGCTTTGGCATTTCAGCAAGTGGGTCAAATAGCGGCGTTGGTTTGGCGGTGTAAGCTCCAAGGCCGAAGCTGCGCCATTCAATGATTCCATGACCCCTTCTGGATCTATCATCACCAACTGTTCGAGCTCGTCAATTGATTCAACGGATCTTGATCTGACAGAGCAAGAAAGCCCTGGATTGTGACGAAGGATGTAGTGTACTAGACAGACCCATGTGGTGTGTAAAACATTCAACATTGTAATGGTTTGGAGTTCAACCGCCACTTGAGGTGCCTATTCCCGCATGCGGAGCCAATATAAGCTCTTGCATTCCTTTGGTATGAACAAATGGTGAAATAGCCGCCTTAATCCCAAGTCAAAATATGCTTTTTCAGAGATCTCGGAAGCTTTCAGGTTTGATTCTCGGGGTCACAGGGCTTTTGAGAGGATGGGCCCCCCTGGAACATACCGGGATAGAGGCGCTTTCAAGCTCATAAGAGGTGTAATTCGTACTGAACACAAATCTCACAGTGAGGTTGACAATTCCAGATCACCAAGTTTCCTGTTGGTATCTTCCTTCTTTCTCCATGCTTTCGAGGTATCTCTCAGCTGCTCTTTCACCGATATTGCCCTCTTTTCTGAAGACATCAGCCAGCGCAGCCCGTACTGCTTTAGGCATCTTTCCAGAGGACCCGCACACGTAGACGATACCACCAAGCTCAACAAGCAGGCGATGAACAGAGCTCGCTTGTTGTCGAATAACATCTTGAACGTAAAACTTGTGATCTTGATCTCTAGAAAATGCCGTGAAAACCGCCAATGGTACATGTTGCATTAATGATTTCCACTCGTCTCGATAGAAATAGTCGGCCTGCTGATTCCTGCAACCAAATATAAGGACATCCTTCTCAGTACTTTGGGCTCCGCTGCAATTTCTTTCCGTTGCGCCGTAAGCCAAAGCTTCGACCTGTTGCAACCAAAGTTGCCGTTCTTTTATCAAGGATCTCATTGGCGCCACACCCGTGCCTGGACCGATCATGAGGACTGGGCGGCAAGCCTCGCTTTCATTGACAACTAGGCCACCCTTTTGCAAGCCAACTCGTATTTCAGTTCCCACTGAGAGTGTCGCAAGGTACCGTGTGCATACACCCTCTCGGATCTTCTTGATTACCGTCTTGTATTTGACAATAGCTACCAGAAGATCGAATTTTGCGTTCCCTTCAGGGGTTCTCTTGAGCCGACCTCCGCTCGCGATACTAAATTGACGACCCCGCAGCTTTGGCAAGATATTTGCTGCCCACTGCCACGGGATCTTTACTGACTCGAACTCTTGGAGGACTTCCAGTATACTGCGCCTGGGTCTTGTAGTATAATCATACAGTTCGTCAATGTACTCTGGCTTAGTAAAATCTAGCAATCTGTCTTTGTGAAATTGATCTTCAGTGAAGTGTACAATTAACGAAAAGAACGACCGGCGCGGTATGGCCGTCAGATCTAGCCGTTCAGTCAAAAGTTTTCTTAGCGTGGTGGACTCTCCTGGTGGTATGGTTGTTGGTGAAGGGTAAAAGCCATCCCCATCTACGAAATTCGTCGCAGTCAGGTGAATTTTTATATCTGCAACATCCATCCAGTCCATACGTCGTAACACCTCATCAACGTCTTTCGCGGAGTTCTTGGGGTAAATCGTCAGGACATCGCCAGGACCATAGGCTGCAGGTTTATGACCTGTGAAGGACAGATGGCGAACGTCTTGCCAATGATATTTGGGAGTCATGCGTCGATTTTCATCAAGCGTGACAGTTAGGTGTGAAGCCACAGGATCAAGTCTCATTTTTGGGTCCAAAGCTGGAGCCGAGTTGCTCATGGAACTTGATTCGGCTGCTCCATTGACGCCAAGCAGTGCCTCATCCTCGCCATGGGGTAAAGGACTTGGAGGGTAGCTGGGCTGCATTGCGAGTATCCATTTTGGCTCTAAGAGCACTTCTTCTGGGATTGGTTCAACACCAAAAGGCAACGGACACATAGTCAAAAGATGGCGGCGTAGGTC
Organism: Cladonia metacorallifera KoLRI002260; assembly: GCA_000482085.2. Taxonomy (NCBI): domain Eukaryota; kingdom Fungi; phylum Ascomycota; class Lecanoromycetes; order Lecanorales; family Cladoniaceae; genus Cladonia; species Cladonia metacorallifera. Next base: position 1,861,487 of record KI911112.1, read on the forward strand.
AAGTGACCATGGCACGAAGGAAGCATCAAGTCTACAACTTCATTAGCTCCGCTTTCGTAATAATATGCTAGGACTATCATGATACCCTTCTTCATGCTGCTCGTCAGCTTCACCCCGTTCGTAAATTTCGTTGGCGCCTAGCTGTAAAAGTCTTTTGTGTAGTTTTCGAGCAGCCCAATTGAACCTGATCATGATCAACACAAAAGTCATCAGATTCGGAACATGCTCTTATGCTTACTTAGGATACGAACTGTCCCCGAGACCGAAGGTTGTGAACCGAGCAGCATTGAGATGATCAGGTGGCAGTTTCTTGCGGAGAATGCGTTTCCAGAATAGTCTAGCATTCACTGGTAGGTCACCCTGGCCAGTGGTGGATGTGATTATAATTATAATAGAACACTTGTTCAATGACGCCTGGGCATGCATTAGCCTGTGAAACTTGGGTCCATGATGACAAAGCGCTTGCCGAATCAATTGCATCAAGCTCAGATACATGTGTGCGAAAGCGAATACGTTCTAGAACACGCCCAAGTTCTTCGGCATAATCGTTGGCATTGCCTGTCTCCGAGCCATATGCAATTAGGGCTGATCTATCCCGAAGCTGATAATTCTCGTCCATCATGGACAAGGTTGACAATAGAGAGGAAAGAGATGCCTGTCAACACAAAAATCTACATCTCTATATTATATTGAGAGTGATGATATCTCTCATAGTATTTTCCAGGATCGTGGCGTTCTCTACAAAAGTTAGAGCAGGGGTTGTTCGATGCCTGTCACTGCCTCAAAGTATTTGCCATGCCCTTGTGTTGTCATATAACAGCTGTGAGATAAGGTTGTGAATACTTGCCAGGTAAGAAATGAAACTCAACAGCTTGTCTTAAATACTCTTAAGGGTTATAATGTCTTGTGAAGGCTTTCGTGAATGTGGTCATCTCGTTACTTCCTCAATGAGCGCCACTTTGAAGAATTGGGATAAGAGACCCTGGCAGCGGGAGGGGCGGGCACTTTCCCGTCCACGGATTAGCCGAAATTAGCGCCTTCTGCAGTCACTCAAAATTTTGTTAACTCTTGCTCCTTCTAAAGCTCCTTCCTCCTCTACATACCAAGACACTGTTCATTGTCAACAACCCTTCTTCCAACTTTCAAAACTCCTTGATCTAGGGCACGTAGCTACCCTACAACCCCCTCGTCAAGCTCATTTCCTCCAAGGCATTCTCAACTTCGCCTTCCAGCAAGCCACAAGTACAGCCAAGCTCAAGCTTAAGCTCATCTCAACAACTCCAATACCATGTCTGTCGATCAAGTCACTGAGAACATGGCCGCCACTCAGATCGCCCCTATCGCATCTGAAGGAGCTAATACAGCAACTGGCGGTGAGCCGATCAACGCTGCCGAAAACGAGGCAGTCATTGCAGCTGCCGCTGAAGGCCGTCGTCTGTACATCGGAAATCTCGCATATGCGACCTCCGAGGGGGAGCTTAGGTCTTTCTTCACCGGCTACTCTGTGTAAGTCATCTGATCTGACATCTCAACACAACAAAGTGCTGATAGTAGCTCCAAGCGAGACCACATCCATTCCAACCAACCCTCGTACCACTCGACCAGTCGGGTACGCCTTTGTCGATCTCTCCACTGCGGAAGAGGCCCAGAAGGCCATCAACGAGCTCGCCGGAAAGTTCATTCTAGAACGTAAGGTTTCAGTACAGCTCGCCCGCAAGCCGGAAACCGCAGCAGAAAAGCAAGCTGCCGCCGCTAGCGGCGCAGAGGGCAGTGGTGGTGAGGGCAATCGTCGACGGGGCTCTGGTCGCGGCCGCGGACGCGGTCGTGGCCGTGGTGGCCGTCAAGCTCGTCCTGGTCGCGGTGTATGTCCATACCCTGTATAGAAATCCGTGGGCCGGAGCTAACCTTCATACCCCAGGCTAAGGCTGAAGGAGAGCCTACCAACGTGCCTGGGCAAGTCGCACCACTGACCGAGACATCGAACGAAGTGACTGGCGAGGCTGCCACTAATGGAGCCGAATCCAAGCCGCGTCAACCGCGTCAACCCCGGCAACGTGGACCTCCCGAGGATGGTATTCCGTCGAAGAACAAGGTTATGGTTGCCAATCTCCCGTATGACCTCAGCGAGGAAAAGGTGAGCCCTACAGGCATCCGACATGTGTGTTGAAGCATGACTAACATTATACAGCTCAAGGAACTCTTCGCTGCTTACAATCCAACCAGTGCAAAGATTGCCCTTCGCCCCATCGCTCGTTACATGGTCAAAAAGCTACAAGCCCGCAACGAGCCTCGTAAGGGACGTGGCTTCGGCTTCGTTTCTCTTGGATCGGAGGAGCTACAACAGAAAGCCGTCAGCGAGATGGACGGGAAGGAGATTGAAGGTCGCCAGATCGCCGTCAAAGTTGCCATCGATAGCCCAGGCAAAGAGGACATTGACCCCGAGGCTGCTGGGACCGTGCCTCTTACTGAGAATGGAGTGGTTCAGGCCAACGACCCCGCCGCGACTGAGTCTACCTCCTAGTCAAATCGGTGAATCAATGTGATGCTATGGTGATCATCCCGATGACTTAGGTCGGTATGCGATTCAGATGCTCACAAGAACTGTGGTGGGAATTTTGGTGGCAGTCGGCACATGGATTCTCTTGCATACATTTAGAGCGACTAATTTCCTTCCTCTCGGGTTACTTAGAAGTTCGATTTTTCCGCAGGAACGAAGATATTGTTGCTTGTACCATCACCAAGAATTGCTCTTCTCGCTGCATGCGTGTTTTGGTCAACGTGGCCCCTGTATTCTAGATTCATAGTCATGGTGAGGATGGGAAGGAAAAGTCAACTTTCACTTCGCATGTAGACATCTATAGACTTATTATGCCAACAAATTCCCACATTAGCGTTGCAGAAGTACTATAGGTAGTACTGCTTTAAGGAGTTAAAGGGTTCACTTTTAGCGCGTAGGTATCGATAGAGAAGTAAGGTACCGATGAAACCCACACGCCATTCTCTACCTTCCAATTGACCAGGCTCGAAGTCCAGGTACCAAAGGATCTACGTTGAGGATGTGTAGAATATAGTACCCTCGTCTCCAAGTTGACCGCTGCTCGAAACAGCCAAGATGTGGGAGGTCGACCCTGAAACTAAGAGCAAGGTACATAGGCTCCTCAAACCGTGCCAATACCAAACATACAACATCTACTAAACCCCTCTCACCAGCTCGCACTGCTACAGAAGAGCCCTGGAAATGCGACTTGCGTCGACTGCTCTGCCCCTTCCCCGCAATGGGCCTCCCCCAAATTCGGCACCTTCATCTGCCTCACATGCGCCGGCCTCCACCGCGGACTAGGCGTCCATATCTCCTTCGTCCGCTCAATCCAGATGGATAGCTTCAAGCCCCTAGAGCTCGCACGCATGGATCTCGGCGGCAACAATGCGTGGAAAGAATTCTGGGAGTCAAAGACAGGGCAAAGCTGGGGAGAGCCAGGGCAAGGGGCTGATGCGTCTGCTCAGCGAACCCTGGAGGAGCGATATGGAGGAGATATAGGCGAGGAGTATAAAGAAAGACTAGGCTGTAAAGTAGAGGGCAAGGAGTTCACTGGCATGCCTATCAAAGAGCGCAAGAAGATGGAAAGCATTGGCACTGATAGCGCAACCGCACGCACCGCATCCCCTCTTAACGCTTCTGGCGGCATGGGCTCTAAAAGCCAGAAAGAAATCAACGAGGACTTCTTTGCGCGAAAAGGGAATGAGAACAAGTACCGTCCTGACGGCGTAGCACCTAGCCAGGGAGGCAAATACGGTGGTTTTGGCAGCGAGCCTCAACCTCCATACCAGGCTGGTGGTGGAGGCGGAGGAGGAGCGTTGCCGAGTGCGGATGAATTTCAAGCGGATCCGGTCGCGGCGCTGACGAAGGGTTTTGGATGGTTTACGAGCACAGTGGGCAAGGGGGCGAAGACCTTGAATGATGGGTATATACAGCCTACTGCACAGAAGGTACGGCCATCTACCTAACTTACACACCTTCCTCCTGGGAATTAGCAAGTGCTGACGAAAAATTTCTTTGATATGCAGATCGCAGAATCAGACCTCACGGCCCAAGCCCGCCTCACAGCCGCTCAAGCCGCCAAGACAATCCAAACAGGCACCAAAGGCGCGGCGGAACGGTTTAATAATTTCGTGGAGAATACAGGCGAGGGGAGCACGCCGCGGTCGAAAGCGGCTGTTGAGCCGGAGCGAAGGGATTTTTGGGATTCTTTTGGGGATTCGGGTGCAGATAAGAGTAAGGGGAGTTCGATAGGGACGGCGGCGATGAGGAAGGGTGGTGGTGGCGGTGTTGGCGGGGAGGGGAAGGGAGATGGATGGGATAATTGGTGAAAGGGTACTTGCTTGCATTGCGGATATTGGTGCGTTGTGGGGTTTTACATGGGTATGGTTATTGGAATAGAGAGGGTTTAGGTAACAATTCAGGATGTGTATAAGTAGTGTCTAACGTGCAACGCGCGGGTATGGTCTATATTGTTCAATAGCCCCTGAGCTCCTTTAGCAGCACCTTTTCCCTCTGCCCCACCACCCGTTCAAACTTATCAGCACTCATAACAAACGTCCCTCTTCCTCCAGTCAAACTCCTCAGATGCTTTAAATACCCTACCATCTCCTTCAACGGCACCCTAGCCGTGATGTTTCTCTGCCGACTACTATCAGTCGCGATCCCCAACTGCTGAGTCTGTGACGAAGAGCCAAAAGGATCGGGAGGTGCGTAGACTTTGCTGACATCAATGCGGGGAAGATCCTCGTTGGTTGAGTTGACAGTAGGACCGGAAGTAACGTCCGCGTCATCGAGGGACATTATATGGCCGCCTCGCGAGGAGGAGAGATCGTTAACCACGGCGCCGAGACTGGCTTCGTCGACACTAACGGTGACATTCATTACGAGTTCCATGAGTGCAGAACCGTGTTTCAGTGCTGTTGCTTTCAAAGCTGCCTTCGTAGCAAGGCGTGCCGCTGAAGACAGGGCTTGGGGCGTAGTTTCAGTACCGAAAAGGTGGTTTCGGGGATCGAGGGTGATGAGGACGTGAGTATTGTGGAGTTGGAAAGCGTAGTTGATACCGCGACTCAATGCGGCGAGGGCCCCGTTTTTGATGGCATTATGAATTATGGGAACGGAGAGGTAGGAGGGAAGTTCGCCGTCCCAAGCTTCGCGTTCTGGGGAAGGGTCTGGAGGCGATGAGAGTGTGATGGTGACTCTATTTCCATCTTCGAAGGCTGAGTAATCATGTTCGTCTAATTCTGGCGCGTAGTCTTCGGACAATGGCTCCACAGTTGCAATGCACGAGGCTCTACCTTGCTTTCCGCCTTGCTCTCGATCGAAGGCATTCGTCTCGGGCTGAGAGGCTTGAAGTATGGACTCTCTGTAAGCGATCTCAATCTTTCCCATGGAGGCCTTAGCTTTGAGGTCGTTGACAAGCCTATCTATAGCAATCTCAAGATGGAATTCACCCATGCCACTCAAGAGCGTTTGTCCAGATTCTTCATCTTCCACGACCTGCAAGCTTGGGTCTTCTCTGATCAAAAGGTCTAATGCAGTCCTGACATCCTTCTCCTCGCCTAGGCTGTGAGGCTCCACACTAGAGAAAAAGACCGCAGGAGGGACTTCTATAGGTCGCAGCTGCAAGGCATTTAGTGGTGCTGGTGGACCAGATTTCGGATTGGCGCCTGTATACGAAATCAGAGTATCCCCAGTTCTAGTATGTTTTAGTCCAGGTATGACGCCGATCTGGCCGGCTGGAATGGCATCAACTTGTACGGAGTCAGAAGCATACATCTTAAGTAGTTGAGGTGCCCGCTCCGAGATCTGTAGATTGGTGTTGAACAGCAGCGATCGAGGAGTGATAACGCCAGAGTAGACGCGAACGTAGACTAGTGCACCTCGGCGAGGGTCATGGACCACTTTGAAAGCCAGAGCGCACGTCTCTAGGTTCTGTATCAGGGCATTAGCATGCCTCTTGTGTTTAGTCACCTTCGACTTGTGGCTGCTCATGGCGGAGAGCATGTCACCATTCATTAATTGGGACAGAGTGCCTTCAACGCCGCCCAGATTAAGTTCTGGATCTGGAGCTTCTGCTGGGTTAGGCAGTAATTGAACGACAGCATCTAGCAGAAGCTGAACACCGATATTCCGGAAGCTCGCTCCAGCAAAGATGGGTACAATTTTTGCAACCGGATTGAGCACGCATCTTCGCAAACTAGCTACCACATCTTCACTCCGGATCGCTAGATGATCTTCTTCGGCTTCCAGGTATTTCTCAACCATTTGATCGTCATTTTCGCTTAATAATTCAACAAGAGCTCTACGAGCATTCTTGATCTCATCAACGAAAGCTGCCTCTGACTTTGGGAGTTTATCGAGTTGGGTGATCTCAAATGATTTCCCATCTCCTCCACCAGCCCATCTTATGGCTCGAAGGCCAACTGCATCTCCCACGCCAATGAATTGCCCCCTGCCTCCTTCCCACCAGGGGACCTGGCACACTGCAGGCCAAGTGTGGAGGCGAGAGGCAATCTGCTTGACAGTTGCCCCGAATGTTGCACCATCTCGATCAAGCTTGTTGATATAGATAATTTTAGGGATCTTATACTTTGCTGCTTGATACCATACCTTTTCAGTCTGTGCTTCAACGCCAGCGACACCATCCAGAATGCAGACAGCACCATCTAAGATACGCAGGGAGCGAAGGACTTCGAAGGTGAAGTCAGCGTGTCCTGGTGTATCTATGAGGTTAATGTTGTGAGGTACTAGATTTGACGTCTTCGTGGGCTTGATGTTTTGATCGTTTTCCTGCAAGGGCGGCCAATAAAGAGATATGGCAGCAGATTGAATGGTAACCCCTCTCGCCCTCTCTGCTGGGAGGAAATCGGTGACTGTGGAGCCTTCATCTACATCTGCGAAAGCATTAGGGCTATAATGAAGATATTGATTCCATTGCTCAATAAGATCTCCGTGTGTTGAAAACGAAGGTCATGGTCATCACGCATAGTAAAGTGATTGAAGGGTTTGCATACTTCCTATCCGGCGTGTATGGCCACTATAATAGAGCATTCGCTCTGTGGTCGTCGTTTTGCCCTTTGGACCGAATCAGCTACATGTGGCTAACGCCATTAGTCTCTCGACCTACCGCATCGATGTGGGCAATAATGCCAATGTTCCTCGTCTTCGAGACCTCGGTGACGCCATCTTTTGCTGCTCTGGTGATCGAAGAAGTACTGAACCCACAGCTCACTCTTTTGAGTTGAAGGTGTGGCAGAGATCGGGATAGGGGCCTTGACACCCTAACAATTCGCATTTACACGATTGAATAGCGGGTTCTATCGTGAAGGGAATCTGAAGAGGTCGTGCCACAAGGTACCAATGCACAGCCGCGGCAGCGTCCCGTCCCGTCGCGTGGCGCAGGCCCCCATGCAGGCTTTAAGGGGTAGACTACAAACTTTAGGAGCGTCATCAGATAGTTCGAGTCTTGCATTTAGCATTGTAGGATGAACAAAGGGTGTGGTCAGTCACATATATGTAGATGGGCCAATACACTGCGATTATGCCTAGTGCCTCAGACATCATTACATATATCGGTATTCCGCTTGCCGTGCTGGGCGTTCTTCCTATCATCTACACAGCAATTAATTCCGTAATCACAATTCGCAAGGTTCAACAAGCACTTCGCCGGAATGGATTATCAGAAGCCAGCACTCGCAGCAGTCTTATGTCAGGCATTGTCGAGGTATCACTACCGCGCTTTAGTATCACACCATTAGACCGAGAGGAAGATGCAGGGTATTGGAAGCTGAATCCCAATGCGTCTACATTGAAGGGAGGGTCATGGACGATTTTCAATTGGAATTGCCTGATAACTGGGTCTAGATTGTATAGGCTGCAGTACAGTGACGAGTTACAGATCCCGCAGGCAGACATTGATTTTGAAGAGTTGTTGTCATTTCTGTTAGATCGAGGGGCGGTGCCTGATGTGAAAGGATTGCACATGCTTAGGCTGGCTGGACTTTGGACGCCTACGGGGACTAGTTTAATGTTGAGTCCAGATACTACAAAGAGCGTTTTGAAAGTGGCACTGCCAAGCGATTCAGACGGTATTCTCTCATTGGCGCTACACTGGAATCCCGTCTGGGATAATCGTGAGCACAATTTCCTGCCGCCAGGATGGATGCGACTTCAGCTTCCCCAGTCAAAGGATGCAACATTAGTGGAAGATGATAAGCCAAGGCCAACACAGGACATGATTCCAGGGCCATTCCCGCTAGAAAAAACCTCGGATGCAACTCGACCAGAAAAGCCACCGCCCCAGCTCAGGCCAATGTCCATACGCTTCCGTCTTGGGCACCGCGGCGACTCTGTCACCATTTCTAATGCGATATGGGAGCATGAGAACATGCCACTTGCTGAGTCACTGTCCCTTGATCACCTTCGCACTGGTCCCGCCTCCATATGGCCTCCTTCAATTGCGCTTGCCCTTGGTCTTTCCAAATCATTTCCTCTATACAACCATCACCTGGATACATTACTCACCAGCCTGGCCAGCCGCGAATCTATTCCTTGCGGCGTTCTTGTGACTCTTGGCTTGCTTGATGAAAGTGAAGCCCCCCCTTGGGAGACAAAATATGACCGATCCGAAGATGCGCACCGATTTCAGTCAGATATCCTTACTCGAAACCGGGAAATAAATGCCGAGAATAAGATGAGCCCAGACCAAGCAAATATAGCAAGGTCGAAACGATTAGCCGCAGAGATGCAGCAGAGGATGGATCGGGCTCGCATGGATATGCAAAGGGATAGAGAGCGGAGAGCCACCAGACAGCGCGAGGCTATAGGCTCTCCGCGACTTGATACCATGGTTGTGTCGAACGCAGCTTTGAAGCATTTGAAAGCTGAGAAGAGTATTGATGACGTTGATGGATTTGATGCTGCTGTTGAGACTCTTTTGATCGGCATTATGAATCAGGACGAACCGTCGATGGCTGTTTGTACCATCCTTGAGAAGTGGAGAGCGTGGACTGATCGAGGCGGAATGACCATAGCGGATTTGGAAACGTTGGAGAAAGAAAAGCTCGCATTCTGTAATGCAGCCTGTGTCATGGGTTTGATAAAAGAAGTGAGTACCAAGGAGGAAAGCGCGGTTGCCCTGGATATGCGGGAGTGTGTGGAACATTGGAAAAAGGTCCGTCTTGGGTAGATCGTATGTATTGTAGATTGGCAGATATCATAATGATCCGACTATCACCATATTCCCTTCTCCATACTAAGAGACACGATGCTCAATATGGACGTTTTGCTGGGACGTCATCCATGGAAGCCGACCAGTGGTAAGGCAGCGAACGCCTTTTAGTACAAATGTCCATTTGACTGGAGCTGTATATACCCAGACTTGATGACTTATTTGCCCGATCCTATTCTCTTTTAATCCTTGGATAATGCCTTGCTATCACCCAGCTTCAAGATATCGTTGTTTCGATCTCTGCTTCCGCGCCTCTTTATCCGCGCGAATTGCTTGGTTAAAGCTGCTACCAAGCCCTTCGCTGTTTCTACGCTCCGTCTCAAAGCATTCGGCGGTGATATCATCCAGGACGAGCCTACCGAGGTGACCGTTCCGCCATCTCTGAATCATCCATAACGCGGAGGCCTCTTCGTCCGGTATCCCTCCCTTCTGTAGCCGGCCAGTCTTGCGTGCCAGCGCGCTCAAGAATGCCATGATATCGTTTCCAGGAGACGCGTACTCCGCATATATCCTTGGGTTGTAAAGATTCAGGTGATAGAGCAGGTAGTCTGCTAATGTCGTTGGAGCAATGACTGTATCCTTGACACTTCCACAGAGCGCCAGTTTAAGCATTGACTCCGCGTTGGGCACGTAGGGCATAAAGACACCCGGAGTGTCCAACAAGTAGACAGCCTCACTATTGTCACCGGCCTCAATGACCTTAACTGTAGTTCCAATCTTTCTGGTGATGCCAGGTTGCGCGCCTGTAAATGCGACCTTTCCCTTGTGTACACCAAGTTGCCGAAGTGCGTTGAGGAGAGATGACTTGCCCACGTTGGGCATTCCAACTACCATCATCCTTGAACCAGTAAGGGAGTCTTTCGCACGAGCGTGGTCTCGAGCAAAGTTGAGCACTTTACGTACAGAGCTTTTGTCCCTGTGGTCTGAGAAAAGCACTGAGGTCTGCTGGTGCCATTGCTGCATGATCGCTTCTCGCTATCTCGGCGCCCATGATCAGCGAATGCACACAGGTAGGGTGTTCGTACGTAGGGACAGCGACCTGCGTGAAACGTACACTCTTATCCTCCCGTTTCCCTTCGCTACCTAAGTCTTGCTTTGTATAAACAATCAATCTCTCGCGACCAGCTAAACTCTCTTCAAAAAGAGGATTGCGAGAGGTGATGGGAATTCGGTAGTCTCGACATTCGATCACAAGATCAATATGGGTTAGCATTGTCTTCATCTTGTCCAAGCCTGCGCGATGATGTCCGAGGAAGTAGGATCGAGGAAGGGAGTCGAGGGTGGGGAAGACCTTCCGGGGGACGAAGGAGGACATTACTAGATCCTACGCGGAATGCCATCATGCGGGAGAGATTCGTATCATAGCCCCGCAACTGAGCAGTGTATGTACTGCTACGAGATAGGTACAGAACCTAAGGGAAGTTTTAAGAAATGGCGTCGTCGAGATTACCGTGATTACTCAGCTGGTGCCCGCCCCCACCTGATGCCCGCTTTTTGGATTTTCTACTACATTTTCCACCACCTCCACCTCCACCAAAATGAGCTCAGTAGACGCAGCCTTGGCCTTTATTAAAAGCCTATTACCTGACAATCATATCAACATCGCAAAGATAGCTAAAAAATTCAAATATAATCATTCCGCCCTCTTAAAATAATATCACGGCATTACTAGATCCTGTTATACCTAGTACCAAAACTAATAAAACCTTAATAACTAATAAGAAAAGTCCTTAGTCAAATACATCAATCACTTATACGCCTGCGGCCTACCTCCTAGTAGGCATATAATTCAAAATTTTACGCAGGAAATCTATTATAAAGAGATAGGAAAAGAATAAGTTTTATACTTTCTATACTATTACTAACTTAAGCTGGTTTTAAAGTAGATAATAGGCCTAGACTATAATTATTCTAAGGCAGATTCAGCATTTAAATACTTATTATATTTTAAGCTATTAAGGAAGAAAATTAAGTAGTATAAGATAGAGCTACAGCATATATATAATATAGATAAAAAAGGATTTTTAATTAGAATCCTTACTAAGATAAAGCGCATCTTTTCGCGCAGGCATTATAAAGAAGGATTAGCTAAATAAATTATTTAGGATAGTAATTATAAATAGATTACTACTATTATAGCTATTTACGTTAATAGATTAGTACTATTACTAGGCCTAATCTACTAAGTAGTTACAGGCTATATTTAGGACTTATAGCTTTAGGATTTTAATCTAAATACTCAAAGCTATTTCTTTGCCTCATCGCCATCAGGTTGGACTAATAATGAGCTAGGATATTAATAGCTAACGCAAATTTTTGAGCGCGAAATAAAAGCTAAGGCGCAAAGATCTTAGAGGCTTCTAATCCTTAATAGCTATGGTTCATATATTAGTATAAGGTTTATCAACTATTATAATAGCTATTAGATCTTATTAGCTATTTATCTACCTTATTTAACACATACACTACAGCCCCTAGATATCTATTTATTCCAGCTATTATTATAGGCATATTCTAATTAATTAGTAATATTTATAGATTAATATTAAGGGCTTTCCTTTATTACTAAATAGGATTTCTTTTAACTATTCTAGTATACCTAGAAAACCTTATTTACCCCTAAAAATATCTATTCTAGCTTTAAAGCTACTAGTCTATACCTCTTTAATTCTTAGCTTATTATTATCTAGTTTACTAAAAAAGAGGATAATTAACCTTCTTCTAGCTTTTCTAAAGGCTTAGTATTAGCTACTAAAGATTAGAAATATATTAAAAAGTTACTATATTATATAATTTCTAATATTTATAATAAAAAGGTATAGAAGCTAAGTAATATAATATATTCACTTACTATTAAGAATATATTATTAAAATAATAAAATAATGGCCTTAAATAAAGCTTAATTAATAAAAAGAAGCGCTAAAAGTATAGTAAACTATTATTACTTAATTATCCTACTAAAAATAATAGTAGAGTAATATTCTATTCCCCTACTAAGGTCTAGTATATCTATAATTAATAAGCTTAAAAAGATACTAATATAATAACTAAGCAGCATTAAAAGGAAGTTAATAAGGTTTAAAAGGAGGCTAAAAAGATAGAAAGAGCTTAAAAAGCTAAGGAACAAAAAGCTATTAAGGCTAAGATAAAGGAGTTAAAATTATATAAACTAGCTAAAAAATAGTAAAAAAAAGATAATGCTATATAAGCTAAATAAGTCAGCTAGCAGCTATATAGTAAGCTTATAATTAGAGCTAAGAAGGTTCTAAAGCCTATTAAAGCTTAAAAATAAAGTGATGCTAGGGGTAATATAGATTTAGTAGTAGTAGAAGATATAAACCCCCCCCTACCTTAAAATACTTATAGAAGGTAAATTTATCTTCCTAAGCACTTTTAACTATCTATTTAATAGCCTAATAGATGCGCCTAATACTATAGATTATTCTACTAGAAAATTAGACAAATCAGCTATGTATATAGGCCTAGATATCATAAAAACTGATGGTGATGGTGGCGCCAAAAACGGGCATCAGGTGGGGGCGGGCACCAGCTGAGTAATCACGGTATGTTGCTGACTCAGCAACATATTTTCTCTTTTCCACGAATTACTCTCCGCAACACCTACTAGGTACCTACTTGACTACGACTTTGCCTGTTTTCTCCTTATCTATTCGACAGTAACCTACTGACATGTGACACGGAGGCAAGGATGGTATTCTCTGCGCAATGTGATGCTGGAGTTAAAGCCCCTATGACATCTGCGAATTTGAATGGCTTGACCACAAGCGTTATGCATTACAGCTAAGGGACAGGTGAGCTTCGTCGTGACATAGAATATACAATATGTGCATTATCATGGCTAGTACCACTAGTGAGATCTCACAAGCTCACTAGAAACAAGGGAATGGTGGGGTCTTATGATAAGTGCAGCTCTTACGTTCCAGCTGCCAATACAGGATGTACTCAATCAATGCAAAAGTGCCCAGTTTGTAGACTTGCTCATCTTCAGTCCAGCTGATCCTTTGAATTGTGGGATGCAAGTATAGGGATCTAGATGCAGGTGACTATTTGTCGCATCGGTCTATGTTAGGGGAGCGCCATTCCATACCGCCGAACTTCTCCTGCAGTAACACTCCTAGCCGAGGCGAGCATATAGCAATTACCCAGCCTTTACTATATCAGGTCTATGCCGTGGTGATGATGGTGGTTGGGGGACGGCTCTAGAATTCCCTTGCATGATTAAGCCCCGTCGCTGTCATGCATAAGGAATGTTATGCCGATACAAGTTTCACCTTGCAGTTTGACCCTCTCCTCGAAGTTTTCGGGGTTTAAGAGGGAGATGGAACGCTCTCGTTGCCGTGCTCTGACTCTTCCGGATCTCAGAAAACACAAGCTTCTTTAGGACTTCTGTGGCCTTCGAGTGATCCTGGCAATGCGCCTACATTCTGTGTCCGGCCTGCTCACAGCTCTCCTTATAGCTCTCTTATTTGTTGTCGGTAGCTCGACCTCTCCCTTACCCTATCCAAATGGGAGACTGGAGCAAATAAATGCCCTACGTGCTCGAGGCGTTTCAGAGGTACGAAATTGCACTTATGTCCTGCGCGGACAATGATTGCTGAATGCAGATAGGCTGCAATTGCAGCTCGCTTCCCACGTCCAGCTATAGTCTCCATCGTCGCACCACTCGCGAGTCCATCTCCGGATCCTGTAATTCATTCTACCGACCTCCTAGACGCTCAGGTGATATTCGGCGATCAATACGCGGGCACGCCTCCTAAGAAGAGAAGGCTAACTCATAGTGTTGGGCAAAGAGGGACAGAGATGGGGAGACAATTGTGAAATGGCTGTTCTATCAGCAGTATGCTTTGATTGGAGGGAACGAGACCATGCCCCAGTACACGATCTGCCCGATGGCTTTCATATGCAAGTTTTTCATAACATTGTATTTTAGAACTCATTCCCGGCGCACAAGTTACTCATTGGAAATCTAGAAAGACAGTATTGATTCAACGTCTTTCGACTCCGCTAACACGTCAATAATGACCGATTCGAACGGCTCTGTGTATCACTGTAGCGTATTTATGGGTTGTATTGAAGCGATGTACAATGATACAGAACGAGAATCGGACTGACGACTAGAGACAACTGCACACTATCAAAGCACCTGAACATGAAGCGAGTCGTACGAATAGGTTTCCTTGGACTCCTTTCTATTTTGCTATATGGTCTAGAAGATAGAAGGCGCTAAGGCATTGGTTAACGGAGAATTGACCCTATATTTATGACATGACTTATTATGTTCATATCAACAAAAAGTGACCACTCAAGAAAGAGGCAAGCAGGTTGGGGTTAGAAACGGGCATCATCGGATGCGGCATTGATTCCGCGGCTGCGACAGCGAGCTTTACCTTGATGAGCTCTTCATTGTCTGACGAAGCAAGCCTATCAAACATGCGAAGCTCGTGATCTGAGAGACTTGAAGGCTCCCAGAGAGCAAGATCCAAAATGTGCGCAAAATGAGGCCGTCAATCCGCTTATATTCTTCGTTACACAGACCATGTCTCCGCAGCAGACCAGCAATCCATGCCCAAGGCCAATCGCGCGCAGTAGCAACCCATGCATACAACCACCATGCGTCCGCGCTCTCAGTCCTACCCTCTAATGTCGACAAGTCGTCAAATGACTTCACAGAGAATGCGAGGCAGATGGGCGAGGTCATGGCAAGGATGGAGAGGCTACATCAGAAGATTGAAGGAGGAGGTCCTGTAAAAGCAAGGGAAAAGCATCTGGCTCGGGGGAAGATGTTAGCAAGAGAGTATGGCTCTGAAAGAGGAGTTGCTGCTATACCTGGCTGATGAGATACGGAGCACAGCCGAGTGACAGCTCTTACAGACGCTGGTAGCCCGTTTCTTGAGTTGTCCTCTCTTGCGGGACATGAGATGTATGGAGGCGATGAAATTCCTGCTGGCGGCATCATAACAGGCGTTGGGACGGTTCAAGGCGTCTCTTGCATGATTGTCGCCAACGATAGCACGTACATGAGTTTCTCCCCTTGCTCTAGATGTGTCCTTACATTTCTTCAGGGTTAAAGGAGGTACCTATTACCCAATTACCGTCAAGAAGCATCTGCGAGCACAAGCTATAGCTCAAGAAAACAGTGAGTCCTTTGGTGGAGGATTGATAGTATGTGAGACCACAGCTGATCCGTTCAGGACTACCATGCATTTACCTTGTAGATTCTGGCGGCGCCAACCTTCCACACCAGGCAGATGTCTTTCCCGATCGAGACCACTTCGGACGCATCTTCTACAACCAAGCAAGAAGTAGACATACCGCATATCGTGCTGAGCCCTTCGACTAACGCAAATAGTGAGCTCCTTGGGCATCCCCCAGATATCTGTCGTAATGGGTCCCTGCACTGCAGGTGGAGCATATGTCCCCGCCATGTCAGACGAATCGATTATTGTTGAAAACCAAGGGACAATTTTCCTAGCTGGACCTCCCCTTGTAAAGGCGGCTACCGGCGAAATCGTGTCTCCCGAAGACCTCGGAGGAGGCAAGTTGCACAGCTCTATCTCTGGCGTGACGGATTATTTGGCTGTTGATGACGCGCATGCTTTGGTCCTTGCTCGCAGATCAATCAGCAACTTGAACTGGCCGCATGCAGAAAACCCAGGAGCCACTTTCACAGAGCCGTTGTATGATCCAGAGGAGCTAGCAGGTATTGTGGGGACTAATTTGAGAAAACCGATACCAGCCCACGAGATCATTGCTCGCATAGTGGACGGTAGTGAATTTGCGGAATTCAAAAAAGACTACGGCACTACACTTGTCACGGGTACGTCCTATCTTCGTGTGACAGCATTCACACTGAACTCCAATTCAATTGACTAGGTTTTGCACGCATCTATGGTCATCAAGTCGGCATCCTCGCCAACAACGGCATCCTCTTCTCCGAATCATCCCTCAAAGGCGCCCACTTCATCCAGCTCTGCACCCAACGCAACATCCCCCTGGTCTTCCTTCAAAACATAAGCGGCTTCATGGTTGGCGCTGATGCCGAAAAAGGCGGCATAGCCAAAAACGGTGCAAAGCTCGTGACCGCAGTAGCATGTGCCGACGCTCCGAAATTTACAGTCGTTGTAGGCGCAAGTGCAGGTGCTGGGAATTATGGCATGTGGTAAGTTGCGAGAATACCTCAAGATCACTATCACATAGGAAACCAGATGCCAACATCATGCAGTGGACGAGCTTACTCCCCCCGTTTCCTCTGGATGTGGCCCAACGCCAAGATCGGCGTTATGGGCTCACAGCAACTCTCATCAGTCATGGAAGCAGTCGGTAAGACAGTAGACCCGGAACTCAAAGATCGTATTGAGCGAGAAAGTGATGCGGTGTTTTCATCGGCGCGGCTATGGGATGATGGTATCATTCCGCCTGCGCATACTAGGAGGGTGCTGGGGCTGGGTTTGAAGGCTGCTATGAGTTCTGAAGAGAGTATAGGGGGGCAAAAGGAGAGGACTAGATATGGTGTTTTTAGGATGTGAGGTCTTGAATCTAAACTCTTGGTGTATTTGGTGCATGCAATGTGCTGGTGATTTCCGTGCACCCAACAGCAGAATCAAAAGAGGATGTCTCCATGTAGATGTGTAGATTCTCTTTACCCTTAAGATCCATCAACCCTTCCAATCAGCGAATCCTCTTGAGCACCAGTATCCTTAGGACCATGTATTTTGAGTCGTGATGTTGATAGAGGGCCGTGACGCTATTTGTGGAGTTTGGACTACCGGTGGTGTTATGGTGATCGTAACCACTTTAGTATATGAGCAATCAGGATTTAACTTCATGATTCCGTGAACTTTCAGACTCGATGAACCATTTACACTGGACTATCTGACTAGGAATAGAATAATAAGTGCAATTGGAAATGTTGTTAGCTTTGTGGGTTGGCGGAAGGGCGATGTGTTATATATTCAAATAAGCTTTACTCAAGTAATAACAAATCTAGGTCCCATGGCCCAGTGGTAAAAACCGTCCCGTCTCTGCTGGCAGCTACACCGGGTAGTGCAGGTCAACGCTTAGACCGACGGTTCGACCCTGGTCTCCTCGAACCGAACATTTACCACACTGTCCCGATCCAGAGGCAGCCACTTCGGGTGGTGCAGGTCAAACTGGATCCGACAGTCAACAACCCCCCGACCGCTCCCCGACCGTATCGAAAGTAAAATCCTCGGATTTTCTGTAATCATGCTCCTCGATCCCCGAAGATCGAGTAGCATGGTGAGTCTTTTGCCATTTTAGATTTCTGGCACCTATTCCTTGCAATGTTTCGAAGCGCATCAACTCTCCTGAGTTCAACATCCTTGACCATTCCATGTTTTCTTGCTCAATCTTGCTCTCTGTAGCAATATTCTCTCGTCAAGGAAAGGGTGTTGAACATGACCCAAAAAGGTGGCGTGGAGGATTTCCTCGCTTAGCCGGCAAATGTTTGTATATTTTGCGCCCGTGAACTTCGCCCTTGAATCTCTCACACGCTACTCATATTTTCTTGCATCTCAGTACCTTCAGCATCTTCCGAAGCCTTCGCTGCCGCGGCGCGCCTATCCTCATCGTCTTCAGGAGTGCCATCTCTACAGGCCCACGCATCGACAAACCTGAGGACTTCTCTGTGCCATAATCGATTCATTACCAATAGTCTTATCGGGACAAGGGCGATTATTATAACGGGAAATGCAGGAGCGCCCTTGGTCAAGGTTACGATGAAGATCACGACCGTCATCACAATTTGTGTTATAGTATATATGTGGACGCCCCAATAGCTCTTGACTGTTTTTGGCAGCTCTGGCAATTCTGATGGAGGCGTGAGGAGGTAGAAGAATCGATAGAGAATCGGACTTCGCATACAGTCAGCAACCGTCTCTAGACGTATATCACGGAGAGCTATACTTCACCGCAAGACTCTGTTCGCCCATGAACATGAACAACCCTGCCAAAACACTCGTGGGGGTAAGTCCCAACACAAGCTGAAGTGGCGGGCTTATGAATAATAGGATGGCTCCAGCATGCAAAAAGGCACTCCATCTCTGCTCATACACTCTTTCGACTGTGCGCACCTCAACCTTGTTCTCACCGGCCACTACCACTTGGACTTCGTCTTCTTCGGTATGCAGAAGACTTTCCGAATGCAGCGGTGCTTGGGGAAGAAGCCCATTCGCCGGCGGAAGACCCAGTATACCACAGAGGGCTGTTGTGGTCCCGAGTAAAATAATATCCCACGCAAAGCCGCCAGGCTTCCGAGTTCCATACCGATCGATAGTGCAGATGATACTACTGACTTCATGGTCAAAAAAGAAAAGGACGGTGATAATGAAACCTGGTATAATAGCAGCAAAGATCCAATTTATTGGCAAATGCCAAAATTGAACAAAGAAGACAGAACGGTCCGGATCGCTGGGGGTGAAAGAGTGGCTGCTAACTTGCAAGTTTTCTCTGTCCAGCGAAGCCAATTGACCAACATGCGGCATACCAATAAAGATGATTATGCTGATTGCGGCAGCATACTCTACAAGACCCATTCTTATATAACGGTGGAACAATGGTTTCCAACTTTCGGCAGTGGAGAGGAATATTGCAACCAGCATGGTCCCGATGGCTCCAATGATTGCATAAAGAAAGGCTGCAAAAGAAAGCGCAGCATGAGCTCTTTGCAACTCTTGGTCTGCCTTGTGGAAATAAATGATACTGTTCAGGAGTGAGAATATCTCCGTGGAAAACGTCGTCACATAGCGCATGGTCCAGTCATGTGCGTTAATGATGGCAAGGATGTAATGCATCCATCCAGCATGTATCAAGGACCAGGCCATGAAGGGAAGAAAGGGTATCTATCTAGTATCAGTCTTATCCCGTTCAGTGGACTAGGCCAACTTGCATCGAAGGAGCTGGCGCATAGCGAATAGATATTCTCGGCGAGTACGGAAAATGGTCCAGTCACACCCAGGATCGTGAGAGGCTGAATTGAGAACCTATCGGCATAATGAGCAAACTATACTTTCATCATACTTGGACAAAGCCACAGGTCATCAATCTGGTGCTAGTGGAAGATGACTGTCATATGTCCTTATGGCATTCAATAACGACTACACTCCACTCACAAGCTAAAAATCACTCCACAGAGGCCGGTACTGAACACTACTTCAATGGTGCCCCAAGACTTTCCCGTCAGAACATACAAATCGCTCGCAAAAGTGATGCCGGGCAATAGATTCGTGAAGAAAACATAAACGGCTGATGCTACAACAAGCTGGTTGAAGACAGTCCAGTCAGACAGATAGCGTCTACGAAGATTATAAAGGTCTTGACGGAGGAGGCGGAAAGGCCTTATCGCTTGGGGAATATGCATTCGCAGGTTGCTGCCTTTATGGCAGAATGGTAAGAGGGAAGGCCGACGGAGGGTAGGTAACTGGAATGTAGGCAGTTGAAGAGCTTGAAGAGCATAATTCGAACAACGGTGGTTGACTGAGGACACATTCTAGAGAGGCTTCAGAGCAGCACAAGATACCTTTTCACTACGGCTGTCTCTGATGCCTTGATTTTGCGCCAACGTGATGCTTCTTGCCGCAGAGATTGGGCCGCTTTTCCGAGCGGATGTCTTGGCAAAGTCTTGGCGAGCCAAGGCGGGTCACTGCCCTTTGGCAACAGTCTTCGGGTTACGGAGTATATCTAAGTCTATGAAACTCGAAGCCAACAGGTTGCACACGCAGTGGCGGTCTTTGTGCCTTATTACAGATGCAGTCAAATTTGCATATGGCATTGGAAGGTGCGCCCATTTCAAAAGCCTCTGCATTCATTGACTTGAAAAATCGCATTCTTAAGAGTAATGAATTTTTGCTATGTGCGTCAGCTATTTGAGCACGAAAACGGCGCTACCACAAATTTATCACAGGCACGATAAACACCAACTCAATTGACGCGAGTCTTCTTTTTAGATCCACAGATACGGGAAACGGTAGCAGAAAGCATAGACATGTCTCAACCATACAGTCCATTTCCTAGAATCAACCAGCTCAACCACGAATTGGACTTCCTGACCCAACAGGAACCTATCCCAGCCTCTTCTACTCTCCCTAGCCAACCTTGCATCCACATGGCCGATATCAACCGCCTCTACGACTTCCTCGAGCGCGAATTCTGCGCCACGGATCTGGAAAAGATGGCCCCGCACCTCTGGACTATGTCTACGCAGTCCAGCGCCAATATCTCGCCTCTGCACCATCAGCGGGTCAAAGGGCGCGAGATCATCGTGACTGAGGATCCCCAACTCCATCTCGTCTGGATCCACAGGTGCATATTCATAAAACCGCTTCCCCCATACCTTCTCGCCGAGCCATTCTGGATCAAGTACCTGCATGGCCGTCAAGATGTGTTTAGTGCCCGCGAATGCGCACTTCGGAGAGCGGCATTGGGCTATTTACGGACGTATTGCTATCTCATTCGGCACGAGTCTGATTTTCATATTGCACAGGACCAGCGACTGCGCTTGGTCCCAATGGATGCAACATGGGCACAGGTCGCAAAGTTCATGGCCGCTTTCTCTGATATCAAGGACTCTGATGTTAGTGGCCGTTACGCTTACGGCGAGCTACGCTTAACAAGACTCAATTTCTGGGCCAAGATATTTCTACGAAAGTGGTTTTTTATGCAGATCTATGGTCAATATGACGCTTATTTTTCACGTTTTTATGGACCTTTATTATTTGTTTTTGGCGTGCTCTCGATTCTTCTGAATTCGCTGCAATTGGAAATGGCCGTTGAGCAAGTAGTCTCTACTGTTGAAAATCGATGGCAGGGAATGTGGTGGTTCTGCCGCTGGATTAGTGTTATAGTATCTGTGGCGGTCGTTGCTTTGGGCTTGGGCCTGGTACTAGTCCTTGCTATGATGATTGCAAATGAATGGACGTTTGCACTAAAGGCCCGTTGCGGGAAGAAGCGGAAGGCTATGGATGAGTTATAAGCTTTGAAAGGCGATACCTGAGCTACGGATGATGGCGAACACTATATATACCTGATTCCGTTCGATCAAAGAAATGGGATACACTCGTGGGTTGTAGGAGAATCAAAGTGGTGAATTGCACTTAAAACCGCTCTGATGTTTGCCTTACAATAGGAGTTTGTTGAGGATGGAGGGGATGTTTGCGAAACTCCAAAATCGAATCAAAGACGTCCTCTGTCTCCTTCAGCCATCCCCACAAATCCAGACCAGAAATCTCTAGGTCTACAGGAATGTATTGGTGCTCCAAGATGCAGGTGGGCAAGGCCAAACCATCTTTTTCGCGACTCTCAAAGCACTCGCCACAGAGATCTGTAGAATGACATGTGGTACATACAAATTGCGGTTCGCCATCGCAAGTTTTTCGGCACGAGTCACAGACCCATCCCCATCTCGCAGAAATCTCTTGACAGGCTCTGTGTGCTATGTCATTCCTCTGTAGATAGAAGAAGCTGAATCGTATTATTGGCAGCGCGTATTCAAACCAGGACTCTTCGTACCGCATGTCGTGAAATGCTAGTTCTAGAGCTGATTTAACAAGAGTTGGGCGGTCTTTCGATCGTAGGATACAATCATCAGGGATCTGCCCTGCGTAGATTCCATGGTCCGCAAAGATCTTTACAATGTCATCCTGGCCACGCCATGTTGCCTCGTCCAATGCAGTCCATCCATTGTCGTCCATGGCTCGAGGGTCCTTGCTCGATCGTATGAGCAACGGTAGAAGGTGTTTCTGACCCTTAGTGACGGCATCGTGCAGTGGTATACGACCTGACTGATCAACGGCGCTTAGGTTCGCGCCGGCTTCCAAAAGTGCGGTCACAATGCTCTCGTTACCCCATAGGCAAGCCAAATGGAAGGCACTACCGAAGGCCCCGATGTTCTTGTTGATATCTGCACCCTTTCCAAGGAGAAGTCCGATCATCTGGGAGTGCCCTTTGTAAACAGCAGCTGCCAGTGGTGTTCCGTACTTGCCAGCAAATTCATTGACATCGTCACCTGCTTCAAGCAGGTATCTGACTATTTTCTCGCTGCCTGCGTACGCAGCTGCGTGAAGGGCGTAGCCGAAGCGTCCTTTACCCAACTTGGTCGTACCTCCATTGATATGCAGGAGCCGCACTACTTTCTCATGCCCGAAGTAAGCGCCAGCCTGCAGTGCACTTGCATGGCGGCCACCTTCAGCATTGATGTCTGCCCCGTACTGAAGAAGAAGCTGTACAGTATCGAAGTGCCCGCCAACGGCAGCTGCTTGGAGTGCAGTCGTATAATCATTATGGGGCATTGCAATGTTCGTGTTGATATCCGCTCCGTTTTCTACCAGAATCCTTACTAGGGCGTTATGCGCTTCTCGTGCTGCAAGCATGAGTACGGTTTCACCCTGCTTATTCCTTGAATTCGCAAATTCCTTTGGGTACAACGGTAGTATATGCTCATAATAACGCGAAAAGCCAAAAAGCGATGCCAATGGTAGAGGGCTGAAAGGTTCACTCTCGGTAGGTTTGACGAAGCGGTAAAATTTACATTGATATCTCTCTCGGGGAGGCATGTTATTCATTGACGCGATAGCTGCTCTGCGCCATTCCCGAAACGATGGGGTTGCACATCCATTTTCACCTAAGAATCTGACCAGCGTACGGTTGGAAGGAGGATCTTTTGTAGCCTGCTCACTCTTTTGTGTGTGAAACGGCCAGTGCATCAGAAGGTACTGGGCAATAGCGTTCTTGGCATTTTCGTGGCCGGCGCCGTCTGATAAAGCCAGATCTAGCTGCCAATGCGAAAGGAAGGCTTCGGATGCAAGGATATGACCTTCCGCCTCGCTGAAATGATGCTTCTCGAAATATTCACGTACTGACAAGTGGTTCAACCGAAGGACGTGCAGCTCATGATCAACGATAACCATGTTGTGACAGACACGTAGGAGGACCTCCAGTGTCAGCTCTTCCTCTATACCACTCCAAAAGAGAGCAGAGAACATCTCTGGAGGCGAAAGTGGCCGGAAAGCAGACATGATCCAAAGAAGCGCGTAACGCGCAACTTGATAGGCTTGCTCTTCTTCCGATGATATCATTGCGTATATTTCATCATATGTCTGTTCAAGGGTCTTCGGCAGTTTGCCCAGCTTCGAACGTATATCTGCTTCGAGACTCATCCTACACAAGTTGTCGAGTTGCAATGCGACCCAGAGAAACCTAATTTTGTCTTAACATTGACCAAACGATGGAAAGCGTTAGGTACGTGCAGACTCACATCCCGTAGGCATTCCGCGACAATCGACTAATGATCTGGTCTTCCAAGTCCTTGGATACCTTTCCCCGGAGCAGCTTGCGGTTCTGAATGGCGTCCGTCACCCGCCACTCAATGAAACGTTGGATATCTGTTCTGCTGTCCGTTGGCCTGATGTAATGGTTTGGAACCCCTTCTAACTCTAGAATGATATCGTCATCATTTCTGCTTGCAACGAAGCATTTGAACTCTCCATTTGTTGAATTAGAAAGGACTTGTAGCATACGGAAAAGGGAGTGCCTTGTCTCTAAGGTGCATTCGTCCAGAGCATCAATGACTAACGTGATACGTCGAGAGCATTTGAGAATTTCTAAGATCAGCTCTTGACAACGTTCCAAGCTTGGTGGACCGTCGGAGAAGCCTCTTAGCTCTTGAAGATCGTATTCCTGCACTAAAGGCATCATTGTTGCTTCTGAATGACTCGATAGTTCTTTGACAAGTGCCTGTGCTATCAAAGTAGGGTTACGTCGTTCAGCTTCATTGCGATTACAGAAAAAGTATGCAAAGGGAGCTTCGGCTTTTTCCGCCATGAGAGCACTTATCACAATAGATCTAGTCTCTGGAATCAGTATGCACAACTTTAGGACCTTTTGAAAGCTGCGGGCCTCTTACGCAAGTTTCGTTTTTCCTGTGCCAGCTATACAAACAGTGAGCTGCAATTCTATCCAGATTTAGAATACCTACGGTCTCCACGAAGCCAGAGAATTCCTGAGCCGCCCTCATTTTTCCAACTTTGGTATTTCTTATGATCCAAAAGCCACTGTCCACTGTTCTCTAAGATGCCTGTCCCAGCTAATCGTGCATGCTCTTCATATCGGATCGAGGATATCCATTGAAGAACTCGAGATCTTTTACGATCTGACGATTGATCAGAATATCGTAAAGCTCTGTGGAGGTCATTGTCGGCTACACTATCAAGACCTACCGGGCATGGAAGATAGGTTTGAGTTCGCCACGGCACTTGTAAGTCCTGCAAAACTGGTTAGCTAGATGACATTAAATGCTAAGACTTAGTGTGTGCCCGGTCTGAAATGCCAGATGATCACCGTCTATGCTTGTGCCAAAGGGACGTTCGCAAGCTAAAACAGAACGGCAGTCTTACGAGCTTCTGCATTCGTTATTCCCTTTTTGTACATTTCTTCGATCTCTTCGCGTAATAGTAGAAAGTCGCCATCTTGGGCATCGCAGAACTTATTCATATGGAAGTGGTTACGGCTTAGGCCGCATTTAGGATATCCTTCCAGACACCCAGACACCTCATCAACGACGTATTCCTAGCCGCCAGTTTCAGAGTCGGCCGATTTTGAGATGGCATGTGGGCATACCTCTATACGCTGATTCCCAATGATTCTACCGACATTTGTGATTTTTTGCTCCCAAAAGCAAGAGACCAGTATTTTGCTCTCTTTACTGATAGCCATGAAGTCATCCAACGTGTCGATCAATGTGTCATTTCCATATTGAAGAATCTCCAAAACTTTTCCTTCGACGTGAAGCGACGGGTCGGATGCGATAGCAGCGAGCATCAAACCCTTCGACATTTGAGGTCCAGTGCCTCGATGGGGCGTTCCAAGGAAAACAACCCCGACCGTCGAGCTAAATATGCCATGCCAGCGCTGGGGGAGCAGCCTCGCGCTTGATAATGCCTGAATTCATCAGCAGATGAAACGTGACAAACGCGGAGAGGTGGTACGAACTTTCTGGATCACCAATCCTCCAAAACAATGACCCACAAAAATCAATGGCCGTTCCTCACAACCCTATGGCGCTCAGCCTAGAACTCCATTCTATATACTTGTGACTTGCCTTTCTCACCGTAAGTAGGCCTCGCAGAAGTCGTTCAGCAACAGCGGAAAGTCGCTGTCTCACTGCTTCTTCGCCGAACCAGCGAGACTCATAACCAAATCTCATGATGCGCGCAGAGGGTACCACTTGTGGGAGCATTTCAGACTGTGCTAACCAATTCACATTTCCAAGCTGCCACGTGTCATCCGGGTCGGCACCGATGCCGTGAACTGCAACAACACTACAGGGTCGGTTAATTAAAGCCCAGGATCTTGTGCTGGCTAGGTATACTCTATGGAAGCATTTGTAGAAGACTGGTCGACCGGAAACAGTATTCTCATCCCATGTTTCGATCGTGATTCATTTGGGTGTCTCCTAGCATTACCGCCAGATTCGGACTCCTTTGTAGGAGATCCAGTGACAGTCAGCATCCCGCTGAGACGATCGTACAAGGACGATCTATTGATACACAGTGTATGTGAAGGTATGACCAAAGCTTAGGAATCCAGTAGACCGCTAATAGGGAACTCTAGGCTGCCTAGTGATTTATTCCAATATTCTAGCTCGCACGTGTGGGCGGTTCTAAACGGGCGGACAGGGGTTTTCACTAATAGATGAGTATCGCTCGGACGCAAAAGCCTTGTAGGAACTGGTAATAAGAAACAACCCTCTTGAAAAAGGTTTTATTTGAGAAGAATATGCTAGGTATTTTCTGGTATGAAAAATATCATGGGTTCAGTAGCATGGTTGTTGCCTGCTCTAGAGCCGCCTGCTGCCTATCACTTCAGCTCGTAAGCGGTTGTTCTAGCTCCGCCTAGCGCAGTCCACAATGACAATGCTCTGATTAGCTCACTTGCTACGGCTAGATGATTGGCTAGAGAAATTTACAGCTGAACGCGGGGAAGTAGCAAGGTGTGCGCAACAGGCGAAGGTCAGGCTGGTATATAACGCAGAACTCAGATTGACACCAAAAGTCTTTGATTGCGCATTGCGCTAAGGGTCTTGGTGTACCAATACAGCCCCGGCTAAACACCATATTTCCCTCCATACCCCAAACACGGAACCGACATAATCTAGAAGTAAAAATCCAGAAACCGCAAAAACCATAAATTCTAATGGCAACTTATCTACTACTACCACCACGCATGGGAATAGACATCCTAGCTGCGTAAGTTATAACTAGATTAAATAATTCTAGAATATATCAAACAATACAATTCGCGCATGCCTGGGTGCGCAGGCCTGGACTCGTATGCGCCTAAACAAGGGACTGCCGGGTAGAAAACAGGGGACTGTCCGCAGCCAGGTCGACAAGGATCTTATTAACCCTATCTCCTTGTGAAGGCTGCCAGTGTGCTTCTTCTAGACTCATTTGCCTCTTGGCTAGTGCCAACAGATGTCCTGAATTGTCTTCTAGAATATTCCGGGAGTGCTACTCTGGGGGGGTGCTCCGGGGCTGCTCCAGGTTAGTGCTTAGGGTGAAACTACCACCACCTAGGCTATTATGTAAACGATGGATGAAATATAATATCTAGGATCTAGAGTCAGTATTGATATTTACACATAATAACCTATAGATTACTTATACCATCTCATGGTGGGTGGTTACGTAGTTTGGCTGTTTGTTTTGGTTTATTGGGGTTTTAGGTTATGGCGGAGGGTCCATAACGGCGCGCCGTAGGAAGGTGACTGGACTGTAAGCAATTCAAGAGCACAGGAGAAATTCGAATAGCGGCATTTGATTGAGATGTCATTCTAGTAGATACCTTTCACTAGACATTGGGCCGCTTTTCCGAGCGGATGTCTTGGCAAAGTCTTGGCGAGGAACAACCAGAAACTAATTAATCAACACAACATTACTACGAGATACTGATAAGTCTTTTAGCAGCAGGTCACATGCTATGTATTCTCTACAGGAACGCAGAAATTCGCTAAGCCTATTTACATGTAAAGACCACCAGTGGGCTTGTTTGCAAGGGCAACCTTTATGAAAGTCAAGCTCCTTATCCTTAATCAATCCAGACATGGCTTTGTACAAGCTTGGAAACCACGATTTACACAGGATTGATCTGCTTGGACCTGCATGAATATCCAGCACTCCTGAGGCCGCTGGTATATCCATTCACAGAGTCATGGAAGGATTCGGAGGAGAAGTTTGACAAAGTGGGAGCATTACTTTCCAGAGTCATTGAACGCCGAGAACAGGGAGACAAGAATGTTGACATTCTGCAATGGCTAAAAGCCATCTACAAAAGAAATGTGTTTGACATCTTATTTCGTAACTAATCAGGTGAAGTATGACAAAGGATTACAGGTACGATCTTCGACATGTGCGCTGCAACTATGAGGTACAGTTGACTGCATAATGTACTGTGCAATCTGACTGCATATTGAATCGCCGCTAAAAGGAGCGACCCTACCTTAAGGTAGGGACCTACGATAGTAGGTGGGTAAGGCAATGCTCTAAGCGCAGTTGATCGCACCCTGCAGATCGCTAAAATATTACTTCAAGAGAAGGATGCAAACCTGCCTAACGTACCTTAAAATCTCACACTCTCTCACATGCAGGGTATTTCTGGTGTTAGAGATCATTATTCATCCGATACTATTTCCAGAATGCTTATCGGTCTCTTGCAGAAGCGCACCATTCTGTCTGCAACAGATGGGGGTCCCAAGGCAAGAGTGCGGCTCAGTGCTAGGAACTCGACTCAGCTACGCCTTTATTAAGGTCTGACGACCTTCCCACCTTGGTCCTGTGGACTTCATAAATACGGAATCTGTCCGCAAGATCATAACACTCGAGGAGACTGTAAGACAACAACCATAGCATGGCCAGCCTAACCCCATCCGAAACCGCGTACGAAGAGGCTCACATCAACGACAATCTCAGTACGACACTCATTGCCATCTGTAATGTCTTCACTGGAATAGCTCTACTATCCGTGTTTGCTCGTCTATTAGCTCGACGACTTGCGAGAGTTCAGCTGGGCTGGGATGATTACTTCGCGGTTGCGGCAACGGTAATTACCTGAATTCGATATCCACGACGCTGCGGGTCACTGACAGCATGGCAAAATAAGGTGCCATTGTTGGGAATGGATATAGCAGCGAGTCTAAGTAAGCAAACCTGCTGTAGTGGTCCTACATCAAGTGCTAACGATCAACAAGTCGGACATTGGGGCATCGGAAGGGTTTCACTCTATGTAGCGAAGCATCCCGAGAATTTTGAGCGTATTGGAAAGGTAGCCATCAAGACTCTAGGGCACCCGTGGTGATGCTTGCACCTGTTTAATAACGCCTTTACAGGCAGAGCTGGCTGGCCAGGTCTTTTACGATTGGAGTATGGTCCTGGCTAAACTGTCAATTCTCGCGCTTCTCGCTCGTGTTTTCACTCTTCACCGGATGTGGTTCAAAGCTAGCGTTTATTTCTGGACGACATGGACCATTCTCTGGTGGTTCGCTAGCTGTCTTGTTACCTTCCTTGAATGCCGGCCACTCAGTACCAATTGGGGCGTTCCTACGCAATGTCGTCCTACCTTTCAGGCCAGCGTTTGCGTGGCAGTATTCAATACAATATCCGATATTGGTGTCTTAGTACTGCCACAGCCATTGATTTGGCACTTGCAGATGCCCCGCCTGAAGAAGCTCGGGGTTAGTCTTGTTTTTTTGTTGGGAGCGTTGTACGTCATTGCCTGAGAGCGCGTGGTATGGCTAAGAGAACGCACTGAATTATTGCAGTGCCACATCCATCAGTATCGCGCGCATCCCCTTACTGAAAGGAGCAGTCTCTGACTCCAATTATGATCCGACCTGTGAGTTCCAGTCTACTCGCCACGTTTTGCAGTATGGCATTGCTAACGCTGGGGTCACGTTACGTCAAACAGACTCCTCTGAGTTGCCCGCCCTTTTCACTGTTTTGGAACCTGCTAGCATAGTCATCTGTGCCTGCTTATCTACGGACCAGGCTCTCTTCAAACACTTGCCAAAGATGAAGCTCGTGTCCTACTTACCATTCTCTCTTACTCGCTTTAGCAAGCTTTCTAGCAATAACAAACGCAGCCAGCCTACTACCGACAGCGAATTGAAGCCGGGGCAATGGAGTGAGCTAGACGAAACCTCCTCCTTAAGCCAGGCCAACAAGATCGAGGGGATTATCTTGGACCACAGAGCGTCTGATCAAAACGAGGAGTATGAGTGGGCGCCGACTACTAGCTTGCCCAGGAAAGAGTGTGAAGTTGTATAGCTGATTAACGAGCTTTGTGTTCTTGGCTGTTATACATGCGTCTTGACTACCGTGCATGCTGAGAGATATGCTAAATGTCTGTTCGGTGCCTCTTAGCGACGGTCTTCGTCTCTTAAGCTTGGTTGGACTACGAAGCTGGAAAATAAAGAATATAAACTTGATAAAGTCGAAGCCAAAAGCTCGCACGCGCAGTGGCGGTGTTTGTGCCATGCGATAGATGCAGTCAATTTTGCATAAAGCTTTCTGACTTGAAAGCTCGCATTCGCTGTAGAAGAGTTCACCCCCCTAATGTACAGCCCTGTAGGGCTAGATCTAACACCGGGCGAAATGGGCTCTGAAAGACTCCCTAAAGTGATCAACTCTGGGGCTTGATTCTGTTGCTTAGGCGACCATGTTTAGGGGGTGCTTTCCGGGCCTTCTAGCCAGCTTTAGGTCCAGCCCTACGGGGCTGTACAGTAGGGGGGTGTGTACAGTAAGGGATTGAACGCTCAAGTTCTAAGCGCGTACAAGGTCGCAAGCAGACAATAATTGGGGGCTGAACATACCACACTTGCGTGCTTTTGCCAGGCTTAAGTAGGGTAAGTTAGGCAACAGCGTTATCTTAAGAGCTAATGGTGCTAATGGTGTTCTTCGTTTCACTTTGCCGCCAACCAGCATCTCAAATTCCTAAGACCAATTGGCCAATGTTCCATTGTACGGAGTACAAGTCAGCCGATGCTGTTCAGCACTTCCATCATCGAAGTTCCCACTTTCCGCAAAGCTGAAGGTGAAACCTATCTATGAGCAGCTAGTCGTTCGACAGGTTACCGGTTTGGTTGCTCTAACGTACCCATGTGGGCGCGAAGGATTTTGGGGAGGTTTAGATTGGGGCTATGTGCCTTTCGTTGAAATCCTTCATCGGCAGGCTCATTCCATTGAAAGTTCAAAAGAGATTGAGGACATGCATTTCCTTAGTAAGAGCTTTGCGTAGAGATTTCTTCAATACTGCTCTCATGTGGTCAACCTATTCTGCATCTGTCGTAATGCGACATCTTGTCTCTACACTGTATTTCCAAATTCTTCTTAGCCCAAGTCTTGCACCAGTACTCTCGAATGCTCAAAACACTGTATCAGCTCCGTTCGCAGTACCATGGAACACGACCTCCTCCTTTGGGACCGATGGGCCCTGGCAGGCTGCTTCAATATGGATTGGCACAGGCAACGATGGTAACGGGAACCAAGTGAATCTATATCCAGGAGGATTCTTCCAGTCCATCATCAACTCGGTTGCTATGTGTGCAGAAACGAACAATGGACCGAGGGTATGCCTCTCAGGAGAAGCTGGATTGTACGATCCCTCTGACTCCGAAACCGCGGTGCAAAATTTCACAGCGCAAGCTGGCTCCCTCGGCCAATGGGGCAGCGACACAGCTCTCAATCTCACAGGGCAAGCCTTTGACGTCTATGACACCGTCTCAATTTTCAGCAACGCCCAAGACCGCGTACGATTAAACAACATCTCCCTCTCCGTCGTCGATGCATCCAACTTCACCCTCCCTTCCGGTATCTCTTACCCTACTGAACTCGGCTCCCTCTCCCTCGGTGCCCCCCAACTCTGGCAAAACTATACTGAAGCCCAAGGCTGGACTATCCCCGGCTGGCTGCGCAAAACTGGAGCCACGCCGTCCAACTCCTTCGGCTTACACTACGGCTCCGCGTCCCTCTCACTACCCGCGTCCCTCGTCTTTGGCGGGTACGACCAATCCCGCGTGCTCGGCCCCGTCGGTACATTCGACACCGGCTTCAACGACAGCATGTCCCCCACCCTCCTCTCCATCTCCTTCGGCGTCGCCTCCGGCCCCTCCCCCTTCCCAAACACAACTCTTCTCTCCACCAACTTACTCCCTCAGGACCAACAATCACCCACCACCACCCCGGGCATCTCCACAGTCCTAAACCCACTAATCCCCTACCTCCTCCTCCCCCCCACAACCTGCACCGCCATCGCCGCCGCCCTCCCCCTCACCTACTCCCCCTCCCTAGCCCTCTACCTCTGGAACACCACCTCCCCAACCTACCCCTCCATCCTCACCTCCCCCACCTACCTAAACCTCACCTTCCAATCCCCCGGCCCCTCCAGCACCCCCCCTCTCTCCATCCTCCTCCCCCTCCCCCTCCTAAACCTAACCCTCNCCTCTGTCTCTCCCTCCTAATCCCCTTCCCCCCCACCCCAAACATCCCCATCAAACCCCCACCTCCACCCACCTTACCCCCCACTCTGCCTCTACTATCCCCACCCCCCACCTCCACCTGAACGCGGCTCACCTCCATTGGCCGCGGGTAACTACCTTCGTTGACTTCCCGATGATAACTCGGGCCGCGGATTATAGGTGGTGGTGGGTTATTTTTCTGGAGCTTGTGTCCTGAGGAGGCGGATGTTGTGGAATCGCCGCGGCCTCGGCGATGTGGCGGTTCGGTGTTGTGGTTTTGGTCGAGGCGGGACGTGGAGCGGGAGGAGGGGTTGTCTTGGTTGGAGGAGCGGTTTTTGGGCATTTTGATGTTGTTGCCGGAGATGGTGGATGTGGAGTCTAATCTATGTTTCTGGGCTTGGTGTTTGGTATGGTTGTCATTTGAGGGAGATGTCATTGAGGAGCGGTGCGGGAGGTTTGTTTGCGACTGCGAGAGGGATATGGGAACGGAGGGCTGGATTTGGGAGTCCCGGTAGCGGTGAAGGGTGCGTTCCATGCTTGAGTTGCGGAGGATAGGGGCGGAGATAGATTCTTTCCATCCTCCTCCCCCTCCCCCTCCTAAACCTAACCCTCACCCCCCCGCTCGTCCAAACCCCAACCCCCTACTTCCCCTGCCGCCCCTTCACCCCCCCTGCCTTCTCCGAAGCCGGCCCTAACGCCTACTTCCTCGGCCGCGCTTTCTTCCAAGCTGCCTTCGTAGGCATGAATTGGGAACAGGGTAAATTCTTCCTTGCGCAGGCACCGGGTCCGAATGCTGGCGCTAGTCAGATCGTGCCGTTGGAGTCGGAGGCGACGACTGTGGCTGCTGCGACTGCGAGTGGGATTGAGGCCTGGATGGGGAGTTGGGGGTGGGAGGAGGAGAGTAATCAAAGTAATGCTTCGGCCCCTACGCCGGGTGTGTCTGCACCTGGGAAGTCTTCCTCTTCGGCTGGTGGTGGTCTCTCAAATGGAGCCAAAGCTGGTGCCGTGGTGGGGAGTGTGCTTGGTGCAGTAATTCTTCTTTTTTCGATCTACAGGGTTGTGGTTCTGTGGCGTAGGAGGGGAAGGGGAGGGAAAAGGCAGGGCGAGGATGAGAGGGATGTTGTTGAGGCGGGTGAGGGGCGTAAGAGGGTGGTGGTAGAGGCGGGGTGGGTGGATCCGAGGGAGTTGGGTGGAGGGGGCGGAGGGGNCCGATGATAACTCGGGCCGCGGATTATAGGTGGTGGTGGGTTATTTTTCTGGAGCTTGTGTCCTGAGGAGGCGGATGTTGTGGAATCGCCGCGGCCTCGGCGATGTGGCGGTTCGGTGTTGTGGTTTTGGTCGAGGCGGGACGTGGAGCGGGAGGAGGGGTTGTCTTGGTTGGAGGAGCGGTTTTTGGGCATTTTGATGTTGTTGCCGGAGATGGTGGATGTGGAGTCTAATCTATGTTTCTGGGCTTGGTGTTTGGTATGGTTGTCATTTGAGGGAGATGTCATTGAGGAGCGGTGCGGGAGGTTTGTTTGCGACTGCGAGAGGGATATGGGAACGGAGGGCTGGATTTGGGAGTCCCGGTAGCGGTGAAGGGTGCGTTCCATGCTTGAGTTGCGGAGGATAGGGGCGGAGATAGATTCTTTCCATCCTCCTCCCCCTCCCCCTCCTAAACCTAACCCTCACCCCCCCGCTCGTCCAAACCCCAACCCCCTACTTCCCCTGCCGCCCCTTCACCCCCCCTGCCTTCTCCGAAGCCGGCCCTAACGCCTACTTCCTCGGCCGCGCTTTCTTCCAAGCTGCCTTCGTAGGCATGAATTGGGAACAGGGTAAATTCTTCCTTGCGCAGGCACCGGGTCCGAATGCTGGCGCTAGTCAGATCGTGCCGTTGGAGTCGGAGGCGACGACTGTGGCTGCTGCGACTGCGAGTGGGATTGAGGCCTGGATGGGGAGTTGGGGGTGGGAGGAGGAGAGTAATCAAAGTAATGCTTCGGCCCCTACGCCGGGTGTGTCTGCACCTGGGAAGTCTTCCTCTTCGGCTGGTGGTGGTCTCTCAAATGGAGCCAAAGCTGGTGCCGTGGTGGGGAGTGTGCTTGGTGCAGTAATTCTTCTTTTTTCGATCTACAGGGTTGTGGTTCTGTGGCGTAGGAGGGGAAGGGGAGGGAAAAGGCAGGGCGAGGATGAGAGGGATGTTGTTGAGGCGGGTGAGGGGCGTAAGAGGGTGGTGGTAGAGGCGGGGTGGGTGGATCCGAGGGAGTTGGGTGGAGGGGGCGGAGGGGTGCATGAGGTTGATGAGGGGGGGTTATATGAGGTTGGGAGTCGGGAGAGGTATGAGGCTGATGGGGGGAAGGTGGAGGGTGGGGGTGGTAACGGGCTGTTAGCTCGAGAAAGAAATGCCAATGGGATAGCAGGGTAGTGGAGGATTCGCCAGTGCCGACAGCTGTCCTGAATAATCCCTAAGAATAGCAAGGACAACTCCTATGGGGCCTAGGCTTCCCAAACAAACCATGGTGGATCAATCCATGGCTTGGTTCCCGGGAGAAAGCATATATGTACTTACTGAGGACACAATTAATGAAACTTGATTATATATGATACACTAGTATAAGTAGTCCGAGAGAGAGATAGAGGAGGGATATGAAGTAATTGGTTACATGAAAATGAATATATCGAATCAAATTACACTTTCCTAAACCTTCTGTTAAACATCACCTACCTATCGTCCACCCACTCGTCGTCTATCCATCTATCCATCTATTTTCATTTTCTTAAAATCCGTAGAGTACTCTGAAAGCACAGCAGCGGTCCTTTAGCTAGGATGATATACCCGTCAATCAATTATCTACATAAGTAAGCAGTAGACCGACGAACTACAAATGGCAAGACTAGAAGCTCCAATAGAATCCATATACCCATCCAACATTCCAAAAAGCTAGCTAGACTCCATACTATACAACACTCACACACCTTCCCCCCCCTTCCCTTTTCCCTACTACTCATTCAATCCCTATATCAAATCCACCAACCACCTCCTCCGCCTCCCCCTCCTCCTCCTCCTCCACACCCATCATATCCTACTCTAAAACCCCACAACCTTCCCCATCTCCACGACCCCAAACCCCTCCATACTCCCCATCGTCCCCTTCGGAAATCTTCTCACGCTCGTGGTTGACCACCCTCTTTTCTTATAGTAACTTTCATTTAACTCTTGCATCGAACTTAGGAGTAGGAGTACCTCCCTCTTCCGCTTTCCCTTTTCCTTTACGTTCCCACAGCCATCGCTATCAGCATCAGCACCACATCCCCCCCTTTTCCCCTTTCCATGCCCATTCCCATCCCCATCCCCATCATCTCCCGTCCCATAATTCGCCCTCTCAGTCCTCGCCCCCTCACCACCTCCCCCACATCTCCTCCCGTATTCCTCATCTCTACCCTCCCTGACCCGTCGCTTTATCTCCTCAATCATCTCCCCCATCAACCACCCCGCCACCCCCCTCCCTTGCAACCCCGGCTCCACAACCATACATAGAATCTCCCATTTCGGCAGGTCAGCGTACGCGGCAAGAGCGGCGTCAGTGTCGGTGCCGGGTTGGCGTTTGAAGAGGGATTCACTGCTGGCGTTGTCGTCGTTCCCAATAGGCGAGATTATTTTGTTGGAGGGTAAGGGGGAGGGGTAAGGGGGGATGTAGGGTTTTGCGCTTGCGGTGGCTATGATTTTTATATCTTCTCCTTCTTCTTCACGAGGGTGAAGGTGGGGGGAAGTGTCTTGAGCGAGGAGGAGGATAGTGAAGCCATTGGGGCCTATTTCTTCGGATACTTGGGTGTGTGTTTTTAGCCGGCTTGTGGGCGAGTATGGGAGGTAGGAGTGGCCGGGGGGGTTGTGGGAGATGTTGAAACAGTGGTTTATTAGGGTGAAGAGGGCGGGGAGGTGGGGGGAGGTGTTGAGGCTGGTGGGGGAGAGGAGTTGGATGTGGGTGGTGAGGTTTGGAGGAAAGGATGGGGGGGCGGTTGAGGGTGGGGTTGTGGGGGGAGACATGGGTAGAGTAGAGGCGAGGATGATAGTAGATAGGCACTTTGATTGGTGTATTTCTT
This sequence comes from Cladonia metacorallifera KoLRI002260, assembly GCA_000482085.2. Taxonomy (NCBI): domain Eukaryota; kingdom Fungi; phylum Ascomycota; class Lecanoromycetes; order Lecanorales; family Cladoniaceae; genus Cladonia; species Cladonia metacorallifera. Next base: position 1,897,377 of record KI911112.1, read on the forward strand.
TGGCGACAAGGTCTTGTTAAACATGACTTACTTGGATTTGCATGTAGAATGAAGCCTGAGTAAGCTATGTGAGGATGCGGAATCACTCCCCAATGATTGAGTCATTGTGTGATAGTCTGACGCAAGACGACTTTTAATCTGTCCCGTTGCTAGACGTAGCGTCAACCGTCTTTAGTTCGAGCCCGTTTGCATGGGCCGATGTCGGAGATGTCGAACTGGCCAAAATGCGTGCAGAGCGTATCCTATCTGGCTTTCGCAGGCTGTTTTTATGGTATGACTGCTGTCGTTCGTCGTAGAGCATGCCAAGGGTTGAAGCAAATGCATGAGGTCGCATAGAGAGGCCCAATGATAGATCGACCTAGACATGCATGACAAAGGCGGCTTCAAGATCCAGCTCCGGTGATGACCTTCGAATAGCTTTCTCCAGAGTCTGGTCGTCGAGAGCCTTCCTTTGAGCAGCTTTATTCGTTATGCCGGCCGAAGTAGCGATACTTGCAGGAACGCCATTTCACAACTTCGACTTAGAGGTCATGGTCTTGCTCTCCCACTGCTCAACCCGGTAAAGCTCCTGCTCCTTTCTCGTCTTTTGTCTCTCTCGGTCTGCCCTTTCCTTCTGTTCGCTGTCCTTGTAGTCCTCCAACAACGAAACGGTCTCACCCCACATCTCCTGCTTTAAACGTCCATATACCCCGCTCTTAGCTCTGTCCAGTAACCTCATCTCTTGAATAAGTGTGATAGCTTCCTCCACACCTCCGACGCTATCCAAGAGTCCCTCTTTCACTCCTTCCAGGGCCCCGATTCGTTTGCTCTCGAGGACAATGGTACGGTATGTATTGGGGCTGGGAACCTTCTGACGGAAGATGGAAGCCATTGGTGGTTGGAGAGGAGCACCGAAATCTAGCTCGTTGAGGCAGAGGTAGCCTCGGTGAGGATTCATGATTCGGTAATCGTGCATCATTGCTGTCATGAAGCCGGCAGCGAAGGCGTGACCAGGCATTACCGCCAAAGTAGGCATTGGGTAGCTGTACCGTAACACTTGATTAGCATAAAGCTGCCAAGTGTAAAGGAGTGTAGATTCCAAGGATTGAGAGTAGCCTACGTTAATAAACGTCTCCAAAGCGGATACAGTATCTCCCCAAAAAAGCCTTTGGTCCTGATTGCACTTTCATAGTCCAAGCCATTACTATAGAATTTTTGAATCCCAGAAGTGGTAACAGCCACGCCTTTGGGGAATCGATGGTCGAGTATGTCAAGAGCCAGAAGAAAGGTGTCACAAAAGGCTGGGGTCATGCGATTATCCGGTGGGGATTCGAAGGTCAAGAGATAGATTCGAGGGGAAGGCTGGGTACAGGTTATACGACCAGCTGGAGTGATGGGAAGCACGAAAAGGGCTGGAATTGGAGGCATCGTTACTGTCGAGTGTTGCAAACAAGGAATGTGTGGGAGAAAGGGGGGGGGGAATATACAAAGGCAGGTGTTTAATGGGGAGCCCGATCCACTAGTGCCTCGGTTGTGATTACTGAACAGTAAGGTACTTTGATACGATAACAGTAGGTATTTAGATACTGAGAACTTTCATACTACTCCTATTCAGGCCTTTCAAGCGAATCCAGGAGGCTTTCCAACACACTTATCAGAAGCACTGAGGTGACAAGTAGCGACATGAAAACTATCATCCACGCTCCGTACCAAAGTCATAACACTCATTCTAGCGTTTCAAGCGGCACTGGCAGCCTGAGCTGTCCCTCCACCATTGGCCCTCGCCATATTCTCCATACCCAAAGTCGGAGCGACGCCCACCCTCTCCTTCCCCAAGAGATCAACGAGCAAGGGGCTCGGCTTATTATCCCTGTTAGGCTGGAAGATTGCCTGACTTTCCTTATACCTCTTGACGCTTTCAAGATAAGTGTCAAACAGATACGATGAGTCCAGCGGACCGCCACGAGCCTCGGGGTGGAATTGCGTGGAGAATATTGGGCGAGACTTGTGGATGATGCCTTCGTTGCTGGAATCATTTAGGTTTACGAAGTACGGCTTCCAATCTTTGGGAAGTGTCGAAGCATCAACAGCGTAGCCGTGATTTTGAGATGTAATATGGCAGCGGCCGGTGGTCAGGTCCAAAGCTGGGATATTGTGTGCACGGTTGCCATACTTGAGCTTGATGGTCTTCGCACCTACAGCCAGGGCTACAAGCTGATGACCAAGACAGATACCTGGAACTTGTTAGTAGGAAGCTTTTTGATGTTGCTTGAAGCTAATAAACACACCCATAATTGGAATTTGGCTAGAATTGATCAGAGCCCGAAGGCTTTGAACTGTGTCCACACAGTGTGTCGGATCGCCGGGTCCATTAGAGACTGTACAGTTAGACCCTGCTTCTCAAATAGTCCAGGTGCAGAGACTCACTGAAGACTCCGTCAAAATGATGCGCGACTTTGTGGATAGGGTAGTCGAATGGAAAGCAAGTGACGCTGCACCCACGGCCAACCAGGCTTCTGAGAATGTTCTCCTTCACGCCACAATCGATGACAGCAACATGTAGATCACCGTTGCTGGAGCTAACGTGGAATGGAGCTTTGGTGGAGACTTTTCGAACCTGTGCAACTGTTAGCAGACTGCTGGGCCTATAATTGACTTGCTATTTCACATTGGTCGTACCAAGTTTATTTGCTCGGGGTCGACAAAAGCTTCATCCTGCTCTTCATCATATTCCTCTCCAACAGTGATCTTTGCCAAGGAGCTCCCTTGCTCTCTCAAGTACGTCACAATAGCTCGTGTGTCTACCCCCGAGATGGCTGGGACACCCTCTCGCGCACACCATTCGGATAAGCTTTCAACAGCAGTCCAGTGAGAGTATTGCTCAGCAACGTCAGCTACCACAACACCCACAGCTTGTATATTGGGAGACTCGAAGTATCGAAGGAGGCCGTGCTCGTCACGGGCTGATGACGGGACACCATAATTCCCAATCAGCGGCTGAGTGAATACCAGGATCTGGCCGCGATATGACGGGTCTGTCAAGGATTCTGGATAGCCAACCAACGAAGTTGTGAAAACGGCTTCACCAGACACGTTGGACTTGGCACCAAAGGACTTGCCATTGAACACCGGCCCATTCTGTGAATTATACTCAGCTTTGCCCTAGCATCCACCTTGGGGATGGAGTCTTACTTTGATTGTGAGATTGGCGGTATCGTGTGAGATCGGTGTCTGCCTCTCCCGAGAGATTGGGATCTGACGAGGGGTATTGCGTTCCACAGTGGCCAGCGTACGCATCTGGACACTGGGAATCATTGGCTTCTTTGCCATTTTCAGAAGCCCCATGGTGGATTTGGAGCTGTTACGAAACGCCATGTTGAAATGACTATCTCGATAGGTAAGGTGTGGATCTTAAAATTTTGGGTTCTTTTGCTTAGAGGATTGCTTCAGTTTGGCGAAGCTTTCCAGAGGTGGTCTGCGAGATTGTTACAATGGGACGGCCTTGGGGTCAGCCATAGTTCGACATACCAGAAATGTAGTCCTACAGACCAAGTCATTAGTGTATGCTCAATTCTCCGTACTTTGTAGTGGGGCGAGGATCTCTCGAGTTTGTAGGCTTCCATTGCACATACCTGAGAAGTGAAGACCGTAGGAGAACAACGCATACGCGCGACTGTGCTTTCAGCACTGATTCAGGTTGGGAGTATAGTCTGTCGAACAGTTCGAGATCCGAACAATCGTTGACCGTTACTCGCGTAGCAATGGACAATGTGGTGGGTCCGTAGGACTCGATGTTGAGTTTAACCCAAGGATCGAGAATTGAAAGGGGCTTTGAGGTTTGTCTTTGCAGTTGCTTCTGTGTTTTGAGAACCACTAAGAGTGTTAGCAAGGTGGGGAAAGTGCCGCACAGATATTTTATGATGCAGCAGTGCGGAAAATTTTCGCAGGGCTCGGTTGGGGTCCTTTTTATGGTAGGGCTGAGCTAGCATAACAGTAAACAGCGGTGTACTATTTACTCTGTACTTGTAGATAGGTAGCTCGGTCAATGCTCATGCTAGTGGATTGCTCTGGTATACAACGTTGATATACTCTTATTGAGTTGAAGACGATACAGCAAGACTTCTATCTATAATTTACACGCTCTCGAATGAGGATCTTACATCATTCAACGATGGCTTATTTAGGAAGCCTATATACCATAGAAATTGTCCTCACGATTCTAGGAAACAATGTATAACATGATTTGGCACTAGCAACGATGTAAATGGGCCCAAAAACGCCCTCTGGTAGCCTGCACAAGTAGATAGGCCTTGTGACATTCATACTCGCCGTGATGTATTAATGAAATATGACCACTTATTATTTCGATTCTGGATCTTCGTAGTAGTCAATTACTTCATCCTCGTTCTCTCTCCCTCGGAAAACTATACGACCGTATCATAGATAAATTACTTCATTAATTATGTCCTCAGCACGTACAGTATGCTTTTTTCCAAAAATAGACACAAAAACCAAATATTGATCCGCTCAGGTACCGCCCGTTCACTCGCTCACCGCCCACCATGCTTTATCTTATTGAAAAGCTGGAGCTTTTGTGGAGATGCTGCAAAGACAAAAAGGGGACACAAAAAGGGGAAAGATAGAGAAGAAATGTATATATCCAAAGAAAAAGATCATCCACCACCACTTAAAAATCAATCCACTTCAAAGCTCCTTCTTCAAATCAACCCTCCTCGAAACGAAATCATCTTCAATTGACAACCCCCACCCTCCCCCTCTGTCTCTCCCTCCTAATCCCCTTCCCCCCCACCCCAAACATCCCCATCAAACCCCCACCTCCACCCACCTTACCCCCCACTCTGCCTCTACTATCCCCACCCCCCACCTCCACCTGAACGCGGCTCACCTCCATTGGCCGCGGGTAACTACCTTCGTTGACTTCCCGATGATAACTCGGGCCGCGGATTATAGGTGGTGGTGGGTTATTTTTCTGGAGCTTGTGTCCTGAGGAGGCGGATGTTGTGGAATCGCCGCGGCCTCGGCGATGTGGCGGTTCGGTGTTGTGGTTTTGGTCGAGGCGGGACGTGGAGCGGGAGGAGGGGTTGTCTTGGTTGGAGGAGCGGTTTTTGGGCATTTTGATGTTGTTGCCGGAGATGGTGGATGTGGAGTCTAATCTATGTTTCTGGGCTTGGTGTTTGGTATGGTTGTCATTTGAGGGAGATGTCATTGAGGAGCGGTGCGGGAGGTTTGTTTGCGACTGCGAGAGGGATATGGGAACGGAGGGCTGGATTTGGGAGTCCCGGTAGCGGTGAAGGGTGCGTTCCATGCTTGAGTTGCGGAGGATAGGGGCGGAGATAGATTCTTTCTTCACATGACCTTGTTGTTGGCTTTGCTGGTTTGGTTGGTAGGGGTTCGGATACGTTGTGTTTTTGTAGTGATCGCCTGGAGGGGGCGCCTTTTCTTTCTTGCGACCCCGGGCGCCGGCTTTCATTAACTGGCCGATGTGTGTCTTTGTTTCGCGGTACTGGTCTAGCCCTGGCAGAGCTGGAAGAGGTCGATTGAGGTTCGGTCCACCATCTTTGCGCAATTTGTTTGGCTCCTCGCCGTCTGCGCGGCCACTGCGGAAGGAAGCCCAGCTACCTCTTCGTCTGAGACCAGAGCCTTTCCACCAGCCGTTACCGCTACGACGACTCATGCTGCTACTACGGCTCTCTGATCTGGACGTGCCGGATGCGGAAGTCCTTCCTGACCGCATGCTGTCTTGGCTGGCTCGAGGTCGAAGGTAGTTGCTTATACTGCCTGCTATGCTGCTGGCCCTGCTCAATGGACGTTCGCCTTCTGTGTCGCTATCATATCTGGATCGTTTTGACCTCCTCGATGCTCGACTGCCTGTTCTCCCTGCTCGGCCGCTCTGTTGATATTTTTCTTCCGCTCGTCGTAGAGCCTCTTTGTGTGCTTGCCACGCCTTGGCCTGTGGACTTACTTCTTCCTCTTCGGACAATGCAACATCTGAGGGACGTCTCTCGTATAGAAAGGTCTTGTCCTCACCAGGGGTGATGATAGCGGATGTCGGAGCAGTAGATAATGGACGACCACGATTGTCGTATTCCGTGTTAGAGCGTGTACTTGACTGACTAGATTCCCCTGACCGTTCGCCACGATCGATATGGGCTGCTGTAGAGCTACTGGGTCCTGGGTCTGCATTGTCACGATTTGCACGAAGGGCAGGATGATCAGAGTCCTTTGGCCTACTCCGAGTGTTTTGTACGATTGTTGCGTGAACCGGCGGGAGAAATTCTACAGTAGTAGCACTCTTTGCTTCGGAAGGATCCCTGGGGCTTGTGGAATCCACTGCCTTCTGTTTGCCAAGGGCCTTAGCGGACATTTTCGTGTGCGTTGGTTCAATTGGTTCCATAGTGGGATTGTACGTGTCCGACGGCCTGCGTTTCCCTCCGAGTAAATCGAAATTTGCTGGGACGTGTTTGGGGACATATGTCTGTTGCTCTTTCTTAGGTCCGGATAAAGGAAGTTCTGAAGGCCGGCGTGCTGAGTATCTTCGAGGCTGCTCTTTTCGAGGTTGATCTTTTGGCAGTTCGTTCTTCTCTAGTGTGGCCGAAATCCCCAATTTGATTTGTGCTTGCTGTGCTATTACTTTCCGTCGCTCAGGCTCCGCTTCCTTTGCCATTGCCCTCCGTACTTCGGCTTCCACTTTTCGAGCAGCATCCTTGTGTGTTTTCTCGTTGATCCGAGACTCAGAACGAGGTATTACTACTTCTGGTTTGGCGACCTCTCTCGTCTTCACTTCGGTGGGCCGAGCCTGGACTGCATATTCTGCTTTCCGTTGCTCTTCAAACTTTCTCCTCAGTATCTCTCCGTGTTCGGGCTCTTCGTCTGGGTCTGGAGGGTTCGTCTCGTTGACAATTATGGCGCAAGCCTCTCTCAGGTCAGCTATGAGTGAGTGCCTGTGGAGTGGACGCTCCATTTCGGATGCTGTAGGACTGTAGGGAGGAGAAGTATCAATATCGTAGTCTGTAGCAAGCTCCACAGCCGGCGAGGCCGTTTTCTATGAGCATGTCAGCTTATGGTCCATGCTTTCTTGAATATTCTAACAATAGAGCCCATGCTCTCTCGCGCTTTCTAACAATAGGTGGCCCAAATACGCGGAAACATTCAGAAAGCGGGGAAAGGGTTCCTACCAGTCGCAGCGAAGACAGGGAGAATTTCTTCTTAGTGAGCCCCATGGTGAGGATGCTAAGGCTGAGAGACGTCTCAGAAGATGGAGTAATCAACGGTCACTGGGAGCGGAGTCGCAAGATTTTCCGCGTCGCGAATATAGGCCGTGAGAGATGGCAGTGGAAGATAGACGTAGGACGAAACAGTGGTTGAAGTTTAGAATATTAGAAGATTTGGTCCAGGCTCGTTGTGCGGAATTAATTTGCGCCGGATAGTGGCATGAAGTCAATTCGGCCCCCAAGATATATATATACACAATGTGGCAGAGGTGGTAAACATTGCCTTGAGCGTGGAGTGTATCAGTAGGTAGGGAAATGGCATTTGGGCGATGGGCAAACTTGGTCGGACCTCCTGCTGGCGTTGGGTAGTAGAAGTATGGTAGTATCCAGCTAACAACCAACACAATCGCACAATTAGAGCTGCCCTAAATCGCCCGGGGCCCGAATCGACGATGGCGTGGTGAACCAAACTCTTCTACCGCCAATCAGTCGGGTCCTGCCGGGGTCGGAGTGCCTTCTAATGCCAAATTTAAGGTCGAGCCCGCTGGCCTCGACCTGTTTGGCGCGCTTTAACTTCCCTTTAGTGGCAACTTCTAGGGCACGTCAGTGGCCATTACCCCTGTAAGGTACCCCTGGATCATTAGCGGTAGAATTAGGAAATAAGGTAGGTAGGCAGGTGGTGTGATTGGTGGGATTTCGAAATGTGGGCTTGCCGGCTACCGGGTTGGTTTTGGTCTCCATCTGCCTCCAAACAAAACGGTCGAGACTCAAAGATCTGCAGTGTGCATGAACTCTCCTATTCGGTGGGGCAAGGCAGATTCTGATGATCCTATCAGCCTCATATATTGTGAGCGTATTGCAGCATGCGTTACGTGGACGATAGAGACGTCTATGAATGAACAAACGAGTTGGCGCAATGTCCGATATCAGTTGTATAGAGCTCAAAGCTTGTGAAAGGGTTGGGAGATTCTTACGGAATCGAGCATGACACACTTCACTGACAATAGATATCATCATCTTCGGGAGGTGTAAGGGGTCATAGACATGGGCTATACTGCACACGCGTTATAATATTAGACGAATAATGCAAGGATGAAATATTTTACCTGTATCAGTACCTGGGTATCCTATCATTCACTCCGCATTCATCTTGCTTGCATCATGTAAAATTTGGAGCTTCGTCGTACTTGGTTGGTATGATTCTATAGCGGACTAGATCTTCACAAAGTTGACTGGGGATGTGATTACCTTACAAATGAACAGGTGATACTGTAGGTAGGATGATAGCCATTGCTGAATTGCTGAAATCTCAGCTTCCCACATGGAAGAAATACATAGCCATGCCTCCAATCTCGGCTGGCAGAAATGAACGCCTTGTAGATGGTAGGTATCGCTCCGCTCGCTGCATGCAACCCTGATGCGCGCCATCAAATGCAATATGTTACACAATGTCCCTCTCGTCTAATATCCTGCCATCATCCCCATACCCTACCACTACCGCTACCTCCTCGGTCTCTTGCTCTCCGAGAAGCTCCTTTCCCCAGGCCCTTCCTCCCCACCCCGGCCCCTCTTTCTTCCACTGCCTGTCCCTTCTCTCCTATCTCGCTCATCCCTTCGCTCGCCGCCGTCACGCTCTCGGTACTGTGCCTCTTCTCTGCCAGACCTTCTTGTGTCCCTTGGTGGTGCCCTGTCCCGAGAGTCTCGATCCGCTCCACCTCCAACTCGAGCATTCGCCTCGGGTTGTGCAGCCCCACTTCGCATATCTCGCTCTAGGGGGCCTTCATAGCCTCTTGGACGGTCTCGTGGACCGTCTCTCTGCGTCAGATCTTCCTCTCGAGATCGTATGGGCGCTCCAGCAGATCGATCTATACCTGGTGATCGGCTTCGATGTCTCCCAGATCGACGTTCTGCCTCCCTAGGAACATCTCGAGGAGCGCCTCGCCTTCCTCTTCCGTAAGGTATCTCGTCTTCGTTAGGCTGCGACGCCATTGGCCCGCTTGGTCTCCCAGCAAAGAGGTCTTGAGGAGACAGCTGGTCTGGTCGCGGTATTCCTGGAGTCGGAGGGCCAGATGTTGACGGAGATGGGATGTTGACATTGTTGGCACGACCGCCTCTACCCCGGATGCTCGCCCCTTGTCCACTTCGCTCAGGCGCGTTTGGCGTGGCACCTTGCTGAAGCACAGTTTGTAGACCAGCGAAACGTTTGTCCCTGCTGTTCCTGTCATTCGACAATGATGGACCAGTAGGAGGACCACGGTTGGCAGCTGATGGGCCTACGGGACTCGGGAGCTGGCTGTTCGGCCCTCTCGGTGGGCCTGTACCCATTGGAACCGGCGGTGGCCGTGGTCCTCGTCCTTGCTCACTGTGGTTTTGAGGGCTATTGTCTGCGACGACTGGTCCCGTTCCTTGTATTGCTTTTAGGCGATCTGGATGTATACCAGCAGTCTCTGCTACCGGTGTGGAAGGTCCCGAGGAGGTCGTAGCCCCTTGGGGAAAGGTAGACAGCTTGCGCGGCCCGCTTGGAGTTGGTCTGTCTTGTGCAGGAGTTCCCGATGCTTGGTTTTGAGACGGTACCAGTGGTTGTTGTGTATTTAGCTGAGGCTGCGGCGCACTTACGTTCCGACTACCCCGAGGCGGCTGATTCCCATTGGACAGCCTTGGTCCTGAAGGTATATCGCTATCCGGATTAAGTCGGCCATATTGTGATTCTGCTTGGCGACTGCTGAAATTCGAATCATGGCTCAATCGTCCGTGATTTGGATCTTGTGGTGGTACCACGGCAGATGGTTTCATCGTTTCTCTGAAACGATCGTTTGGGTTTAGAGGGCCCGTATTCGATTGCCGACCTGTTCGTGGACCAGTTGGAGCATGAGGCTCATCATTTCGGCCAGCATTTTGTCGTGCAGGGTCATCCATTGGTCGACGTCCGTCATTCAGTGGCCGGTCATCACGTCGACTATCGTATCGGCCGGGTCTACGATCATCGGCCCGAATTGGGGATGGCCCTCGAGAGCTCCGTTCGGAATGTGCGTGAGGATCGTGCCTGGAAATCTCGGATCGACGGTCAGGAGGGTTGTTTGACGGGTGCGCTCGATCGGGTCCCTGTCCATGTATCAAAGCAGCCCTATCGGGGTGCTGAGGAATATTAGATCGTGGTGGAGGCATCGCGGTGTCCCTCGTGTGTTGTCCTGGCAACTCTGTTTCCCTCCGAACTTGATGATGCTCAGGATAGGTTCTATCCAAAGGAGGTCTCTCTTGCCTATCATCACGGTGAAGTGGTCTCGTATCTCTTGAATTGGGCGCGCCATAGCGATCTTCGATACCACTACGTCCTAGTAAAGCTTGCTCAGTGGCCCAGCGATCTCTGTCCAGTTGTTGTGGCCTTTCACCTGGTCTCTCATGGCCATGTGGGTGTGGGCCAGAGACAGAGCGCTCTTGTCCCCTATCTCGAAGATCTCGTGGTCCCCCACGATCAGGGAAGCGAGAGTCCCTGGCATAGTCGTGTGGTCCACGGTCGCTAGCTCGGGGGGGTATGCGGTGATCAGCTACTCTCGGCGTTGGTACTTCCGGTTTATTGGGCAGGTTGTGCTGGACCCGGCCATTGACAGAAGCTGAAGACAAGTTCCGTGTGGCTTCTGGTCGTCCAGCGCCAGGTGCTTGGCTTGGAGCAGTGGGCTTCACCTCTAATTTGGCCGAAGTTGGAGAAGACTCAACTCGCGAGGAGTGACTCGGTTCTGGAGCGGGTGACTGCTTTCGTGAACCAGTCGCCGCTGCCGGTGCCGATTCATTTGCTTCCTTGACAGGGTTCGCAGCAGTCGGAGCAGATGCTTCTATAGCCGGTGCATCAACCATCTTAGCATCTTCTATCTCGCCATCTTCAGCTTCGACCTTCTCGGAAATTGTCCCCACGGCTTTGGCGACGCCATTGACACTAAGATTACCCTGATTAGCACTTCTTCACCTGGTCAGGCAGAATCATCGACTTACGATGTTTGAGGATTTGGGTGGAACTCTGCAGCTTTGGGATTCAGATTCTTAAACGGGTCAGGATCTGGTAATGGTGTTGACGGCTTCGCAGAACTAGATCTAACGCCATTGGTGCTGGTAGCACTATTATCGGTCGTCGCCTTATCACATGTCAGCTTTTTGACTTTGACCTAGGCCGCGAAGGACATACCAAATTGAATGCCTGTGGAAGTACCCAGTCCTTCTCCCTCCTCTTGAGCCCACCTATCAGAGATGTGGCGGCTACCTTCAGATCCTCCCTTGTTTCAGTCCTGCTCAATTCTGTGACACTGCTGAGCAAACTTTGCCCCATCCAATTTACGACTGGGAAATTCTGATGCACATGGTTGAGTATATTGATAGCATTGCGTACATGCATGTACTCGCCACTGCCGACGCAATTCCTGATAGCCGTGTTCAGTGCTCGGTGCCATTTGAGCAGCAACCTGCGAAATTCCTCAAAATCCAGAAATGCAAGGTTGGTCTTATCTTTCGACATTTTCTTGCAAAAGCCGGGAAGGTCTCGCTTAAGACCATAAGCTTCCTTCTCGAAGATGGCTTTGTCGGAATGCCATCGGCCAAACTCTCGAAGGACTTCATTGAGAAAGCGACCCAAGCACTCTGCCTCCTTGGCGGAGCAGAGAAACATCATGGACGTTAACTTCTTTTCCCTAAAGAACTGATCAAAGACTCCCATGGTCCGGAAGTTGGTCGTGCCGGAACCATGAAGAAATTTCAACATCTTGAAAGTGTACAGGGCGTCAACCGGAGAGATTATGATTCTGGGAAAGAAGCAGTGCTCGATCAAAGTCACATTCAGATCATCCCATTTGCCCCAAGCATCAGAGAACCAATGTTCCCTTTCCTTCAAAATACGAGCTCGTTGGTGCTGATAGATGAGTATTCGATCTTTCGACTCTGCGCGCAAGCGGTCTTGTAATTCACCAAGAACTTTCTTTTCCTGGTCCTTTCGCCGGGTACCTGCAATGCTAATGTCGGACCTGTCGGTATTGATGGCTAAGATTTTCCTCTTCTGCCGACTGATCTCATCGTCGTAACTTTGCAAAGGCACATGCATGTCGGGAAGGGCGTATTGCCAGAAAGTCACGTAGAATGACAGAATCCCCCAGGTCTCTCTAGGTAAAGCCGGACGGATTGCATCCATCACTTCCTGCATCACAGGATGCCAAGGCTGCTGAATAGCTTCGACTTTCTCTATCTTTGGCGATTTCGCTGCTGAAAACTCCTCGTTCAAGTCTTTGATTTCGACTTTGCCGTTCTCCAACGCGGTCCGACCATTGGTTGGCATTTCCGATAAGTCCATTTTGTCCTCCAACTCGCCCGTCATTTCTTGAGTGTTTACTTGTGAACCATTAGCGGTCACCGAGTCGGATTTTCCTTGCTCCGTCGCCGCATTTGGTTCGAACTTGAGCTCTTCTTCTGGAGCCTCTTTCAGTGGTGACGGCCTTGGGTCAGAGGGTTGCTTGCCATTCCTTGCATCATATTCGGCCACTGCAGCAGCGAGGGATGGACGACTGATCCAGAATGCTATGCTAGGATCAATTCCGAATTCTTTGATCAATCGGCAGACGTCTGGCACAAAGTTGTCGAACTCTTTGACTGACAAGTTACTTCGGAGAAGTTCCAGGTATTGAACAAGTATCCGATGTAGCTGGTCGAAAAGGTTACCGAGGAGTTTTGGATGAGCATTGTGTTCTTCAATACGGAAAACAGCCGTCTGGCGTTCTTGAGCAAGCGACACGGCAATCTGACCTGCTAGTCTGGAACTTGTGAGAGATTTTATTAGCCGCTTGGCGGTGGTTTTGGATTCATGTCGGCGATCCAGTAGCTGCAAGATAGTTTGAGCTTGCAGAAGATCACCCCCGCCCATTGCCTGGACTTGTGCTTCGTTGAAATTGGTATCCGAAATAATGCCGGCCATGGACCTCGTCATCTCCTCGAGGACTATTAAATCCGTCGAGTTCCCCTGGCGAAGTTGATCGGCGACGTATTGGATGATTGGTGTGGGGTTCATCACTGAGTGGCGCTTGAAAACCTTACCGGCGAACAAGGACAATGCTGCCAACCACTTGCTTGTAAGCATGCCATCAGCCTGGACCCTCGTCCTCCCTGTGCCGCCCAACGCGCTCATAAGGGACCAAACGAGTACATCGTAAGCCAGATCAGTGAAGTATCGTGCGCAGTCCACCACTGTCTCGACGATGTTTTCATATGATTCGAGCTGTGCAATAGCTACCGAAAAGACAATACCAGGTGATGAGTAGGCTGTTTTTGCCAACGCGCGGGCCATGGGTTTCACAGTAGTCTTGCTGATGCGCTTCAAGACATCTTTTGTTTCAGCTTTGGTTTGGTCGAACGCACTTTTGACATCTGGCTGCCTGGATATCTGTCCAGTGTACCACTCTGCATAAAGGTTGTATCTCGTGGCCGTCGAAAAGTGCTTAATCAGCTCAAACATCTCATTGACTACCCCAGGATTTTCGTCGGTCAGGGAAAGCGCTGGTAAGAGGAGTCGCTTTGAAAGATCGATCCAGCGAGCCAGATTAGACTCGGAACTATCGGTAGCTAGTGAATGATGTCCAATTCGTGCCAGTTTTAGTAGAAGTGCTGGATCCTGACCAATCTTGACACCGGTGAGATTAAGCAGGGTCGAGCAGAGAGTGAAAACATCGTCGACGGTTTGGCAGATAGGGATGTTGTCTGCCCAATCATCCCAGTAAAACTTGTAGTCAATTGCCTCGCTCGTATCTTCTTTGTCAAGCTGTGCCCAGCGTAAAACCTTGCGGACGGGTGCGTCCATTAGCTTGATATGACCTTTGGTAGCGCCGGACTGGTCTGGGTCTGGGAATTTCTGCTGCTCTCGCAAGCTGACCTGGTCCTTAAGCGGCCGCAAAGGCTCATAGACTTTGCTCAGAGAATGATGCAGGATGCGATGAATGTGCTCGGGAAGTTCGGGGAAAGCATCTGGAAGCCACGGGAACCGGCCAAGCATGTAAAGGGCTTCCGGTAAAGCTCCGATGCAGAGAAGACTCTTTAATAATTGAACTTTCTGCTCTGAGGGTTCGGGTAATTCCTCAGCTTTTTCCTCAGGCTGAGCTACCGGCGTAGATCTGTCTGTTGTCTGATCCGCCTTCGCAGCATTCCTTCTTGCAGCTTCAAGCTCGCCTCGCCTGGCCGCTTCCCTTGCTTTCCCTTCAGGTGTGTCGTCAGGTAATGGTGCAGCAGACATTAGAGCGTTTGCGGCGCCACCTCCAGGTCGATTTAGTCTCTCCCTTTCCGCCTTCTCCTTCATTTTCTCCTCTCGGACGCTGTCCATGGCCGAGTCAGCTGGCCAAATATGAGGATAAAGATCCCGTAAAGATATAAAGCCGATCTTTATGAGCAAAGCAGCAAGATAAATGAGGTTGACAGGAAGAACGTCCGCGGGATCCCGTGCAGTCGAGCTGTAGAAGCGTAGTTTGAATCCAAGGACCTGGGCGGCAACCTTGTTACCTGATGGTGGTAGAGTTTTGGTGATCTCAATCCATTTGCGGTCCTCGTCGTCTTTAGAGGAGTCTGAAGAGCTGTCTTCGATCGCTCTACTGAGCGCAGACTCTTCTGCCTTTCGACCACCAATCTCAAAGAAGACGGCCGTTCCAACTTTTTTGGCCCTCTCCCAGAAAGCCTGATCACGCTGGGCTCTGAGCATGGCCACTTCGTCCTTCTGTTCATCATTCATTGTATGTCCAGAAGAGCCGGGTAATGCCCATCTTGGTAGCGGGCTCAGCATGTCGTGACTGGCAGAATCCCGTATGGGCTTGTCTTGCGGCCACCATGAGCTTGATCGGAGGTATTTGACAAAGAAGCGGTACTGTTTGACTAGAACAGCCGCAAAAACGTCGAGCGTAATATCAAGGACCCGTCCAACGTCAAGGTCGAAAGCTCCAATCATGCCCTTAACCTGCTCGAACGTCTCTTCCACCACCTCACTGGTTGGTGGCTCATTGTTACTAGTCGTAAAGAGCTCCGTAACTAGCTTCGAGTATCCTTCCGTCTCCTCTCTAAGGAGGTTATAATTCGATTGGCGGTAGAGTAGATTTGTCTGCTGTCTGATTCCAACCCGGACGAACGTGCTGCGTATCATTCCCAGACTCTCCAGAAGCGTACTATCCAGCTCGAGTCGCATTTTGTGGGGCGAGATACCTGTGGCGAATACCAATGTCCGCAACGTCGTCCCTTCATTGAAGGCCTCCGCTATTATCGAGAGACAATCTAAGAAAAGCGATCTGGCATCAAAGGTTGTCTTGTCATCCATGGCATCAGACGATGTGCCGGTGTTTGCCTCTGGCCCCACGATCTCTTCTACTAGGTTTCCAGCTTCAGCTGCATCTAATCGTCCATCAAGACCCGATCTGACGATCTCTTCGTAGATTATTCCAAGAGTCAGTGCATCTTCAGCAACCCGAGCTTTTATAGCGGCCCCGATAAAATCTTCTCTGCCAGTCTCTCTCCAAATAGCCAATCTCTCTTCTGTGACATATTCATAATGATACAGTGCGGGTATTGCCGTTTTCGACTCAGAATTTTGAGTCTTTGCTATGGGTGTGGAGTGCTGAAGCGGAGCAGATTCTGGTTTGGCGTCGCTTGAGGGTTGAGATGGTGGGAGCGTAGGTGACATGGGGTTCGATGATGTAGTGTTGGGGCGCGAAGGGACCGGGATCGCATTTGGACTGTTCAGAGGGCTGCGCTGTGGCCCGCCTCCACGCCCTCCTCTGCCTGATCTTCTTCTACCGCCACCGCGCTGATCATAATGGTCCCTGCCGTACATTTGTGACTGTTGAGGTTGCTGCTGGGTACTCTGTTGCCCCAAATCCAAGGTCCCAGGTCGATGTGGTGAAGGTCTGGAACCATCATCCCTCCCCTCGTGCGTGTACGTTCTCTCGGGCCTCTTCCTCTTTCCTCCTCCTCCTGGGGCCATCTAACTCAAGCCCAAACGGGCGAACTACCAGACTCGCCTCTGAACTCAGTCACCATTGGTAAATGAGCGCCTTGTTCAGCATCGATGAAGTCAGAGAATAAGGCAGGGTTTCAGATGGCTAGTCTCTAGATCCAAGTCAGTTGCACAAATAGCGACTTGGATATGGTAGTTCGGGTCCGGTACATGGGATTGCTGGTAGGCTCGTTATACCACGACT
The DNA here is from genome assembly GCA_000482085.2 of Cladonia metacorallifera KoLRI002260. Lineage (NCBI taxonomy): Eukaryota > Fungi > Ascomycota > Lecanoromycetes > Lecanorales > Cladoniaceae > Cladonia > Cladonia metacorallifera. Next base: position 1,913,788 of record KI911112.1, read on the forward strand.
TCCGCTGTTGCTACGATCACATTGTTCCACCGTCGCCAAGCCCGTTGATCAATAGGGCTGAAAACTAGCGCGCCTTTCAAAGCGCCCGACATTATTCCGCAAGAGCACGCTAACCCGGAAATAAATCACCGTTTGAGAAGAATTGATGCACAGCTCGGTTTATGCTTACATCAGTTGTCTGGTGGTGGCATACTAATAAAAGGAGATATATGGCACAGTCTTCTTTGAATATGCAATGCAAGCGCAAATTGAAGATACTTTGCTGCTTCATTTATCCAGAACGGAATCAATCGATCAAAGTCCTAGTACTTTACCCTTGTCCAAGCGCATTCAGACTACCAGATATCCGTAAAAGTGATCAAGTTCCGGTTTTTGTATGGCAATCGAGATGGTGGAGGATCTTTGGAAGTGGGGAAGGAACGCTGACAATGTTACGAACACGTCATATGCCTACATACTATTCTCGAATGCAGGATAGAAGTGTTGATAATATAAAGCCTCCGCTCATGCTGATTATAAGCACGCTATTGAAGCAATCTTGAGTGGGCCTGCGTCTTGGAACAGGAGAGCCAGCCAGGAGTACACATTCACATTTCTCGCAACTTGCTACTTGCGTCTGCCGACAAAGAATTCGGCGAAGCTGCCACGGACATTTATAATAATTTGGAAGTAGTAAAAGAGCTCAACTTCCTGCCTCGTCATACGCTGCATCGAGCTGCCGACAACTTACCTGTGTAAGTCTGCCATAATTCGTCCACCAATCATACACGACCAAGGAAGAGGATTAGATAACCAAGATATCATCTAATTCGCGGATTGGCAAGATATACAACTGTCTGAAAGCGCAACTTTCAAACCGGGGCTGGGCTGAGTTCTATGCCTAATGTTCATATTGATGATCTCAGTGGCTGCCATCTCAGCTTTGTAGAAGTTGCATGTCTGTGTGACAGCCTAGCGCCATGGGTGAAGGGGGTCATTATCCCATTAAGAATAGTAAGCATACTTGGGGCTAGCTTGCAAAAGCTGTTATAATGGCTGGTCCACAGATACGATTTGGTAAGATACATTTGGTTGAGATTGACACGATAACCGATCGGGATGCCGTCTGCCCAAACCTTGTGGGGACATACATTCAAAATATCATTCCATTTGCGTTAATTAGGTGGTCCCCGAACTAGAAAGGCTTTAGACCAATGCATCGCAGAGGCCCTTCATCGTGGAAGTACAAAGAATGGGACTCGTGCTGGGCCTTGCTATTACAGCTGATGGCTTACTGAGCATCATTGCACATTTATCCTTTGCAGTATTAGATATGGCCGAAGCGAAGACTTAATATAGCATATATATGTGACATGGTTTGGTATTCGATTATATTCGAGTCACCCGAACTGCGTTACCGTGATCGTGGCGAGCGAAGGCAGTGAATTCACGGAGCTCATTTGCAATGAAAACCGAGTCTTGTGCAGAGCTGTTTTTGGCCAATCATCCCGTTGGTGCGACTCCGACTTCGAACATTTCCGGGCCCTTCCTTCCTCCCACTCTTTTCTGGCTAGGCAGCGATGTGCGTCCCGGCCAGGCAGTGCTATTCATTCACTGCTGTCGTGCAACATGGCTTCCGAAGTTTTATTACAAATACTTACTGTGCCTAAGCCCCTTCTTCGGCTTAGAGTGAGGGGTGAATCCATCTCGATCTTATGATTCCAGGGTCTTCCATTGGACAATCTGGTGAGGCCCTGTCGGCAGTGGGCGATGCCTCGCTAGTATTTGTGTGAGCCATCCTGGAATGTCAACACCATTTACCGACGCCACCATCAATGGTGAGATTCAGAGCTTCTGGACGGTGGGCTGTGCAGTTGCTGATTCTTATATTATATCCTCCTTGACAACAAATCCACTCAAGTTTGAAAGCGTTCGCAGTTGAAGACCTTATATTACGATTATTCAACCGTGTGAGTCACCATATAGGCTTGAGAATACATGAAGTAATGTCTTTTTGCGGATTATGCTAACAGTGTACAGCAATACAATTATATACACAAATGGCATATTCAAACCATTCCGATCGAAAATCGCAGGCAGATGCTTCTCTAAACAACCCTTATACGAATGAGAAGTACCGCGGATTCCCCGCAGAATCAGAATCCCTTGTATCATGGAATACGGACCGCGGACGAACCCACTCTGATATCAAGAGTTCTCCAGTTGCAGACCACCGCAAACCAACATCGGCAATTTCTCTCGCCTCGCTTGGATCCGGGTACCAGACCTCTCCACGTTCGGTCAAACACATTACATGTCACTACTGGAATAGCACAAAAGGCTGCAAGAAGACCAGTGAGGAGTGTAGCTATGCTCACGAAGTTAGAGAAATAATAGCTGACGCACCAATTCACCGCGAGCTAGGAAGTGAGTTTTCCGTTCTTCTTTTCACCTATAGTCGCAGTATAGGGCCTAGGGCTGACCATAAGCCATGATAGAACCCGCAGTCGCAGGCAAAAATGCGTTGAACCCTCATCCAGTCTACACTGACTGGCAACTGGAGCATTCAAGATCAGCTGTCCCAAACCGCGGTTCAGAAGTTCAGCAACAGGTCGATCACATCAAAGCCAAAACCACTCAGAATAACCCTTACATGGAGTTTGAGGCCTCTATTCCTAACCGCAAGACCATGCATCCACCACGGAGCGATTCTACTCCTGACTCTGTCAATAACCCACACAAACATCTCGATGTGCTTGGTACCCAGCACATGACATCCCGCCAGCCTGCTGAGCTCTCACCTTCCACTAGTCACTTTGCATCTTATGAAAATGGAGCTTTCTTTCAGCCTTTCGGCAAGGATCCAATGAATTACGTTCCAAAAACTCATTATGGCACCCTTAGACCTACTCATCAGTCCGCCCAGCAAACAAGTCGAGAACATTATCAGGCATGTTGCCCCCAACCAATCGATCACATCATCTCTGAAAATCTTGAATATGAACGAACGCAGATGATGCGCTATAAAGATCAAGCTATCCATCGGTTTGCCTCAGAGATTGATCTTGCGATCGAGACCATGGAAGAGAGCCAGAAGTCAAACGAGAGAGATATCCAGAAACTCATCAACGTTACTAAGGGTAAGGTCGAGAAAGCTAACCTACCTTGGACTCAGGGCAATGATGAGTCCCCATTTCGTGGAGGTGGCAAGTTCTTGAATTCAAACGGAGCTTACCAGCTCACTACTCATGCACCTGCTCTGGCTCCAAAACGGAAGATTACGGGCACATATATGTCATACTATGAGACAAATCACGACCTGCCCTATGAGCTCACAACCATTGCCGAAAAGCTTGCGCAAACGCACAACAGGACACAATATTTCATCACGCGCTTGAGGAATGCCAAGCAGATGCTGGGTATCTCCTTTGAGAACGTTGGCGAGCAGGCTGTGCTGCCGAAAGGGTGGATCCAACATTAATTGATGAGTACCTTAACCTCTCCGTGGACAGCTGGTCGAGAGAACGATCGTCGCTATTGAGGATGAACTGACACCTGTTTTCTGGCATTCTCTAGGTTCTTCAACGCACAGAAGATGTCCGCCTCGCTTGCAACCTATTACAGTTCAGGACTCTTGGTTTCGATTTCATATTCCTCATACACTCTACTTGAAGAGACTGATTAAGGGAGGCCTACGACTCATCGGATAATCTATACGACCGAAGTTTGAAAGTTCCTGGCATTGATGGGCTGGTATTGGCCACGATCAACCTACATCCTTTGAAGACAGTGCAATGATAGTGATAGAAGGTTTTCCAGTTTATCTTATGGCTCGTGCTCAGTTGGTATGAGACGACAGAAGTGCAGCGAGCTTTTTTGTATTACCATGGTGCTTGGAAAAGTTGATTGATGACAGCTATATGGCCTTGAATGATCTCACGAAGGATGAATGCCTTGGGGAGACATGGCTACAGATAGCAAGATTTTATGCTGTTTCGGACTTTCTTAGAAAGTATGTACATTGAATCAGATGATTATCAACATCCCAGCTCTTCCCATTCCTAAATCGCCCCCAACTCTTTCAACTTACTAATCATCCCATCCACATCCTCCACCTTCCCACCGCCCTTCCGAGCCGGCGGCTCCTCCACCTTCACAGTCTTCAACCGATTCCCCACCTCCAGTCCAAAATCCTCCAAACTCTTCTTCTCCAATTTCTTCTTCTTCGCCTTCATAATATTCGGCAAACTCGCATACCGCGGCTCATTCAGTCGCAAATCCGTCGTAATAACCATCGGCAGCGGACTCCGTAGCGTTTCCACCCCGCCATCCACCTCCCTCGTCACACTGACCTTCTCCCCACCTTCCTCAAACTCTATCTTACTCGCCTGCGTAGCTTGTCCCCACCCCAGCAATCCCGCAAGCATCTGCCCCGTCTGGTTTGAATCATCATCTATACTCTGTTTCCCTAGTATAACCAGATTCCTGTCTTCCTTCTCCACCACTTTCGCTAATAACTTCGCTACCCCTAGCGGCTCTAATTCGCCCGCCGCGCTCGAGTCTGGAAGCTCAACATGTATGCTCCTATCAGCGCCCATAGCCATGGCTGTCCGTAGTACGTCGACGCATTTTGCGGGGCCGGCGGAGAGGGCGAGGATATCTTCGACTTTGGGGGAGCCGCGTTCGCGCATGCGGACGGCGGCTTCGATAGAGAGTTCGTCGAAGGGGTTCATGCTGTGTTTTACGCCTTGGGTTTCGATGGCTGTGCGGGAGGAGTTGACCCGGGGTTTGACCTGTGATGGGGGGCGTTAGGTGGTGGAGGCAGTTGAGGGGAGGGGGGTTTGGAAAGGGTCAATGGGGAGATGAGAAGGCGTACGGCATAGTCTATGACCCGTTTGACGGGTACTAATATCTTTAATGCTGTGGACATGTTGTATGTGTGCGAAGAGAGAACAGTGATGGATTCCGGAATGGCAGTATGGAGTTGCCTCGGCTAGATTGTAATTATCTTAGGGATAGGACCATCATGTTGAAGTACGATATTGTCCTTCGACAGCAGAGTAACCTTACAGTCTGAACTAAGAACGGTCACAGTCAATACTGTAATTTGTGGCAGGGCAGTTGCTCGGGCCTTATAACAATCTGGTCTAGAGGGTGGAACATTCGATCATTCTAGCAAGTCTTTATTCATCATACTTTGTCTCCATCGAAAATTCTTCTTGTCTCCGCTTCCCGGGAGATCAATCCTCCTATATCACAAAATGCTACCAATTGTCTATACCAAAAGTTGTGTCAGGTCTGATTAATTCATCGCTCCACCTGTAGCAAGCACACGATGCATTCGACACTACGTTCACGCCTTGGGTCGTCCATAGCCTCTGCGATAGCAACACGGTCATATCGATGGTGGGACTCCAGGTGCCACCCGTCCCAGGTCGCTTCTAGAAAACTTTGCTTTATGATGCTTCTTGAAAGACCGAGTCCGTTGTATTTCAAGGATTTCACTCGCCGGAAGCTCTTGCTGTGTGTGAACGAATCCACTAATTGGAAGCTCGTGTGGCATCCAGCCCAAGTTTGAAGTTGTCTCTGAGACCTGGATATCGGGCCCCAGGTCGTTCAATACTTGTATCTGTGCCGGCACTGATGTTCGGCTGGCGTTGGGTTGAAATGATGGGTGATGACGCGTATGACAACGGTAGAAAAGTATTATTGCCATCCCAATAAGTAGAGATGCTAATACCCCAGCTCCGACTCCAGCTATGGCCCCACCACTAATGTGACTAATTGGCTTATTTGTAGGTACAGCTGTTGCGGCAAGACTAGAGCCTGTCTCAGACGTGCCCGACGGTGCTGAGATTATCACAGACGTGCTCGACGGTGTAGAGAGTATCACAGACGTGCTTGGAGTTGCAGCTGACGTCTGTGTAGTACTACTGGCAGTCGTGGCTGTTACGACGCCTACAACATCGATGTCTGAGATGTTGTACTGGCCAATCTCTTCGTTGACATATGTCGTGTAGACCTCGTCAGTGACTGAACTTGTGTCGTCGCATAGAAATTCGGTCACAAGTGTGGCTTCATTCCAAAAACGCGTAGCGCAATGAGGGTAGGGTGGGATACTGACTGGACATCAGCGATGGGAAATCATGGAGTGTATGGCCTGGTTACCATGTGAGTATAGCCGAGTTCGAGTTACAGGCTTCGTTGCACGTGGTAGATTCGATACAGCTCGATGGGAAAAAGCATGATGTGGTCGCTGTGCAGCAACCGTGGTAGCTGCTGCTAGAGGCACATCTGTTAGGTATCTTACAACTCACTGGTCTCGCTGCAAATAAGGCATCAGCAAGACACCTATCAGACTAAAGCAATGATCTTTAAGAACCTACATAAATTCGCGCTAATGTAACCACATACTGGGTTTCCTTGTCCTGCCAACGGAGCGAATGAATTTATCGTCGGTGATTGTGAGATTTGCGCCATCATCGGAGGGACCACAATTTGGTACTACACAAGCAGAAAAGAGAATTGTAATAACATGCATCCTGGATGAATGATCACCGTGTTCTCAGTGTGGCCGATAAGTCGATCTGGACAGAATTGCCATTTGCTTGCTCTTAATTGGTGCAAGTAATCGTTGACAGGCGGAAAGAGTATATGAGCTGAAACAAGTAGGCAAAGCTGACAGGCTGAAAGGAAAGGTCTTGATAGCACCTGCGCCGCCCTTTCCCTCGCCGCAGTTCTGAACACCGTGTAGTATACTAGTACTTCGAACTGGCCCCATGGCAATGCTCATCTTGCATGAGTGTAGATGCGAGCTTCGGCTTTGCATCCTATTGTCGTCATTTCATTACACGTCCTTTTCTGTCCTCATGCTGTGGACTCTGAGAGTCCTCGCCGTCATACTTACAGATCACGATTCCCACAAGCACACATACGTCTGTATCGAAATGTCAAATATGGCTAGGATTACGATTAGTGTGAGTCTCACGACCAAGGCGTGCGTTTAATGGCCAAGATTCATAGCAGTTGCATCCAGGAGCAAGTACCCTGTTTGGAGGGTTGCCAGATTGGCCACTGGCCAATTAGCTTCAATAGCCGATCAATATCATACATGCCAAATTCACTGTAATAGAATGGAGCAAAAGTGATGTACGGAGCATGTACAGTGCACAACTGTCTAGGTAGGCTTTCCCGAAACTTGGTTTTTACATAGGGTTCGTACCCTTGGTGAAGGGAATCTGGCGCTTGCTATGAATGCCAAGAACTACCTACTTCTAGAAGAGTTCATCCCCCAACCACCTGGGGATGCTCTAGAATTGGGCGTTTATGCGCTCGAATTAGTCCCTAGAGCCGGGTTTCTCACCCTACACCTTGTTTCCTATGGGACCAGTTTTAGGGGTCTTTCGCACCCTCTAGAGACCTGCCCCATAGAATTCCACGGTTGGGGGGCTTCTATATGACAATCCCTCCATAACCACTTTCGTGGAAAGCTTTTGTATTGCAATTTTCTTGTCTCAACGTTGTTACATAGTTATACAAGCGATCATCACTTTGCAGGCGTGGTCCTCGAAAAATCATCATTGTTGGAATGTCAGAATTTCTTTGTCTTTGATGAGAGTGGCTAGACCTAGGTATTCTATCCCGAGGGCTGGGTTAGTGGCTGAGTAAGTATGGTGCCTACCTTAACAGCCTTTTCATCCTGCAATTGCCTTTAGTAGACCGCAATAAAGAGCTCAGAGTGCTTCTTGCAATCTTTTCTACTCGTAGCGAGTATATGCGCGACCTTTCCCCACATTCTGGAGGCTCAAAGTCCCAATTAGGGGGGGCCAAGTGGGAGTATGGTAGGCCTCTCCTTGTAAACCCTTTCCATGATGTCTTTTGGGTTCGCTATCAGCGACTTCATTGCCGTTGGTCAGCTGTCATGGGTAAGTCTGTCTCACTCCTCCATGGGCCAGAAGGCACTCACTTACCACCAGTGATAGACCCTTTATCGCGAATGCTACCGAATTGCTCGGGGGGCTCCGATGGAATTCTCACTCCTTGTGAGCGAACTTTCAACGCTTTCTAGTTCTATTACCATACTTCAGGAAGAGGCCAAAGACCCAAAATCGACCCTAAGACGGTCAGGGAATGATCGCATACGTATGGTGAACGAGATGGTTGCCAGTATCGAAGAGACCTTGAAGCGCTTGAGAAAGGTAGCCAGTAAGTACGATATTCTGGGTTCTGGTTCGAAGATAAAATAAATATGGGCCAGATTTAAGTGGTCCGCCGAGCTAGCCAGTATAGATCGACTAAGGAACAAAGTGAGTTTACATTGATGAATACGGAGTCAGTAGCAACATCTGCCCATGATCGCTTACCGAATGCTAGCTGATCTACCACAATACGGTTATCAACCTCCTTCTTACTTCTGTTGGCAAGTATGTACCTCCATCGGTCTTTCTCCCGCTGCTTTGTTGAGTGTTGTACAGTTCTTCTCTCCAACGGATTGAGTCATCCAATGCGGCAATGGCAAATGATGTCCAAGCGATTAAGGATTGCATCGCAAGCCATCAAGCTGTCGTCGGGTCGAAGGTGCCTGCACTTTCAGCGGTTGATGATGACCTGATAAATACCAGTCTCAGCGCAAGGCTTATGATTAACGCCGAAGTCTCCCAGCCATGGAGTACAATTGGGTTTAACCAATGGATTGGAACGGGCAGATGGTGGTTACTTCGAGCACAAATGGAGTTGCGTATCATTACAGAATTTGAGCGGAGTGTTGCCCCGGCAGCTTATGCAGGTTTAATCAAGGCAAGCTGGATCTTAGTAGACGTGATCCCATCCCACCCACAATTTCCATTCATCACTGCTAGCACACGCTCACAACTACGATCACTATCTGCCGAAGTCACAAATGAGTTCTCAAGGATCATTGCATTGGCCATGGTTGTTCCAGCTCTGGACGAGCTTCGGAATCAGGACCTGAGGCTTTGGGAATCTATACCCGCTAAGGCTCCATTGCTACCGCCATACAAAGCTTCTCAGAATACCGATGAGTGGAGCGTTGACGGAGGAGAGCATGTCCTGTTTCGAAGATTTGCTGTTCGCAAATCGGAATCAGTTACAACCAGCCCTTGCATATTGTTGTTTCTTGTCCATGAGAGTGTCAAAGCCGCAAGATCGATCGCTCAGGATCAGTATGGTAATATTGTCAAGGTTGTATCATTCCATGAACATGTCGATTGGGAGAGAGATGGTGAATCAGTAATGGCTGGTAACGAAGAGTTTGTACTAGCCAACAGCCAAGAAGCTCAAGTCCTATGCACCATGATCGAAACATCGAACTTTTATGTTTTAGGGCGCCAAGTAAACTACGCCAGTCTGGAAGACCTCAGAGCTTACATGTTATTGACTACAGTTAAGAATCAGCAGGAAGAAGCCATGGTGCAGATACGGCAGGAGAGTTCCGCACCGGGTAACATTGAAAGTCTTGCCCAGCTTGCGGAATCGATGGCTTCTCGATGGATCGAAGGCTCGCTTTTTCAAGAAGACAACGGCGATCAAGCTTATCGACGTTGTTGGAATTGTCACACTTCATTGTTTGCCTGGGCAGTGACCTGCAATTACAGTACGCTGACAGAATTTCTACTCGGTGAAAAACCCGCTGTGAATGCAATTACATTGACCGCAGCAGCAACACACGGGAATGAGTCAGTCGTGCGGTGGTTTCTCCGTTCTCCTAGCGCTAATGACAGAGATGTCCTCCGGTCACTCTACATCGCTATGAAGCATCGCCACGAAGACCTAATAGCACTTTCAGTTGACGCGGGCGCGGATGTTACTGATAGGCCGCCCCGCTCATTGAGGACGTTCACACATCAAGTCCTTACAAGTGGTCTTTCGGAGCTCGTCGTTCATGCTTTCCTAGCTTTCACATACGCTAGTAAGGCGGAATCTGAGTGCGATCTTCGAGAAGCTGTAAATCGCGGCCATGAAGGTGCTACTGCCCTCTTGTCTTATGCAGAGACCATAAAGACACTAAAGAAACGGGACAGCTCGGTCTACTCAAGCCATTTGACGCACAATTCTGGCACTTTTCAGCAATTTGTCGCGGCGTTGGCCATGGTTCCTAGTTTTCTTCCGGCGTTCGACCTAACACTTAGGACCGTCGAAAAGCGAAGAACCAAAGTTCTTCTCAAGGTGGTGAGATTAACCGGAAACAGGCCCCGCGCCAAGATCTACCTCGACTCGTACCATGCCCATATTGGAGATGCCCCCGAGGGTCTTTCGGTGACATATAAGAAAGCAATCAAGATCGGACCGAGTGGCGAATATTGTTTCACTGTAGTTCATCAAGAAGAAAGCCTCAAACTCACTTTTGTTCGTCGAAAATTGAGGAACCGGTGGTACTTTGAATTGGGTTCATGGATAGACGTTGAAGTCGGCGGTCGTCATATAGAAAACTTCAGACTCGACAGAGCCGAAGCCGAAGAAGAAAGTGTAGAATTACCCATCAGCTAGACATTAAACCCAGCAAATGAAGGCCGAACGGAAACAAAATAGAGAACGCACAAGTCACAGGGCAACAGCATACCACCACATTACATTAGCATCTCGACGCGGCATAGTCTCTTCTACCAACGGCGCAGTCCAAGCACTCCATCTGTTGCTCGAGGAATACAAAACCGCTGCTTGTCTCACGGCTCAAAGTCCAGCTAGACCATCAAATACGGCCCTCCCGTCATTCATCTTTCATCTGTCTTGAAGTACCGGCCAAAAAAGCGAAGAGGTAGCGATCGTGTCACACCGCAGGACCCCATTACATTCAGTCAGCATCGCTATACTGGCAGCCTTGGGCAGTAGTTTTTCCTTAAATCGCTACACAAGGCAGAATGGGTACAGGTATCTGAAGTCGTCGCATGAGGGTATAACATGGCGTTAAATGCATCCCAGGCTCGCAGCCCACGAGATCATGACATGGAGAACCGGCACCAATGTGACTGATTATTATTGGAATTTCGCTTTCAAGAGAATGGAGTCTACGAATCATGAATGAGATACGGCCTAAATAGTCTGATATTATAGTCTTGAAAATTCATAACGCTTTTTTTCTTTTTTACTTTATGTATGCTGAGAACATGTTGCGAGAATTGAGCTGAAATCATGCGTTGGAGTGAAGATCTGCTGGTTTGAAGCTCCGTACCCCTACTAAGGACATACTTTCAAGGCATCGTTACTGCGGTTTGGATATGGTGTTTGATGAGCGCGAGAAAAGACAGCGACTTTTAAAACTGAAGTCAGAAACGGGTGCAATTCCTGCAAACCCTCTAAACTTTAACTATATACTATAGTATATTGACGTACATACACCACAAACATCGCTCCCACCACCAATTTCATTTAGACGCTAAGAACTCCCCAATCCTCCCATTCATCCACTTCGTATCGGCCTCGTTCCCCCCACCCCCAGCCACATGTCCCCAAACCGTCTCAATAACAGCCAATTCCCCCCTCCTCAAATATTTCACCTCCTCCTCCCCATCCTCCCACGCAAAATACTGATCCGTCCTACTCGGCATAACCAACACACGCGCCTGAATGCCCTCTAATGCCTTTTTATAATCCCCATCTTCCCTCGTCATACCAATATCACCCGCCTGCCACATCCGCGCGAGGATGAGCACATCTTCGGCATCCCATTCTGCGAATGCGGTTTCGGCGTTGTTGACTATGTAGTCCTCTATGCTCTTGCAGCCGAGGCTCTTTTCCCATTCGCGCTCGCGGTACCAGGCGCCGCTGGTAAGCCAGGCGGCGTATGCACGGCCAAAAGCGCGTAGACCGCGGAGGGGTTTTACGCCTTTGATTTTATAGGCGCCGTCCATGTAGTCGATACTGTTTAACAGTGCGGTTTTTGGTCCTTCTAGGAAGGCGTAATTATGTCCACTTGTCTTTGCCGAGCCACATATGACGATTGCGTTCTTGACGAAGTCTGGATATATGGAGGCCCAGTAGTAGGCCTGTTGTCCACCCATTGAGAAGCCGCAAACGACGTCGAGTTCGCTCAAGCCGAAGTGTTGTGTGAGGAGTTGGTATTGCGCATTTATGCAGTCGCGATAGTCAAGGGTTTGGGGGAAGTTGGGCGTGTTGGAAGGAGAACTGGATTCGCCGTTGCCGAGCATGGCGACGACGATGACGTGGTGTGAGGAGAAGGCGCCATTGTTGTCTGCAAATGTTAGGGTAGTATTGATGCGGCCGCCGTAGCAGGTTGGTATGCAGGCTGTCTTTGTCGCTGTGGGATTGAAGGAGCGATATGCGACTTTGATTGGGATTGTGGTGCCATTGGTGAAGGTGAAGGAGGGAATGTCGTAGTATTCGACTCCTGTTGGGTTGTAAGGTGGTCGAGACATTGTAATTGTTTGGCGGACTGAAAGCTTTGTGTATGTGTGTAGAGACTGCTCCTATGCCGCATGCTCACTGACATCATCACTTTTTGATTGGTTGATCGACCCAGTCACGTGACTCTCGCTCAGATATCTTGAAGTTTGAAATCTCGAGCCACCATCTCACGGAGACGCCGAAATTGAAAGCCCTGCAACATGCGGTCAGCGGAGCGGAGACCGCGTCACGGAGGAGAAATATCGAGAATGACAGATGCAAGGCTTTGCAATCAGACAATCGGGAGTTCTGAAACCTTTGGAGTCGCTTAATGAACAGCATTTGATTTGCAGACTAGCCTCTTTAGTATCATGATGCGGTGCTAGCTGTATGGACGGGGTCTCAAGATTCCCATGATGAACTTCCAATTGGTCTCTTGAGTTCTCACGATGGTGATGGAGTGTGTACGCGGCCAGTGAACATCATCAAGAGAGAAATCAATTCCTCAGCCGACGTTCCATTCAACGCTCTATGTTGTTTCACTCACGCTGAATGAGCACTTTGCGGAAAACATGCCTGGAGGTCGGAGAGAGAGACAATTTCTTTTTCAATAAGAAGCCTCACTAAAATCACACCACGTTCTTGTGATAGGCCAGGCGTTTTTTTTTTACCACTGACCATGTTTGACGGAGGTGATCAATACCAGGTCCTCATTTTCTGAGAATCAATCCTAGAGGATGACTCCTAACAAAAAGACATAGTCAATCTTGATGTTGATTGCATGTAACACGCAAGGCAGCGGCTCTATAGCGTCTAGGGACTGACCGTTACTCCTGCTGATGGCGGAAGGATTGACGTGGATTGGCTATGGGTTCTCCGGGTCACTAGTGAAGTAGACCATTCTAGCCTCCCGAATAATCTCCTGGCTGACGTGATTAATTGCCGACTCATAGCGGAGTTGGGGTTTTGCGGAGACATGGTAATCTTTAGAGTCATAAGGCTGCTTAGGAAGGATGAGCTTGTGGTAGACGTTCAGGCGGACTATGATAAGGTAGGGATGTCATAGAACGCCGGCATAGTGACTCGAGATGATTGATTGGTGGAGAGCGGTGAAGGATATCGGCAAATCCGAAGCTGGAAGCGGAGACTGCAGCATGACGAAGTTGGCGAGAAATGGCAACAATCTCGCCCATAGTCGACTCGCCCGTAGTCGAACACGGTGTGCGCAGAGGGAGTTCTGTGTCTCGTCTAGGAGGCATAGGATGTCGCCTACCATGAACAGAAGTGGAAGGTGTTGGAGATGACAGACATAGTAGTCATCCACGTACAGTAGTGTTGCGGGAAGATGTGTTGTTCATGGTTGAGGTTTTTGTTTGTTGTTCGCTGAGGTCTGAGGTACATGTGTTCTGCCTCATGTATTTTCCTTGGGGGTCTGGAATGCCCCTACCCTAAGGTATGGTGTAGACTAATGAGCCTTACCGGCCTTACCGCCTTACCAAGAGGACCTTACAAGCCACCAAAGAAAATGGTGCCCGGGAGATCGACCCTCCAGGCCAGCCCTAGCGGCCTAGTTCTTCCTCCCCAAAAAGCCGGCCTGGTCTAGAAAGCTGCCACCAATCATTGCCCCAACTCATAAGAGCCCAAATCTTGCGCTCCAATTCCAGCCCTGGAAGGATTTTTGCATACATTTGCCTACATTAAAACACATGATCCCATGCTCGTTTCTTCTAAAAACACATGAAACTGCTATGACCTCTTCCTGTCCCGCAACGCCCCTCGCATCTACCCTCCACGCTTCGCACGAGCCACCGCTTGCCCTCGAACCACCCCAATGATCGTGACGAGACTCGACCTTGATCATCGACGCTTCCGGCATATACCGTGTTTGGTCCGTGAAGCTGTCTTCATAACACGACTCGGAAGGCGCGAAGAGTCGCCGACGAAACTTGGAAGAGCCGTTGCAGAGCAGTGGTGAAGAGGTTGGGCAATCTGGAGAAAAAGGCCTACAATGTCGCAGAGGTGCGTCATCAGCCCGCAGTCTCGGCGCGCGTTACCTTGACTGACCATTATCGGCCAGAAGAGAGTATCACATTGTGGTGCTGGGTGCTGGTACGTACTCTGCATGATATCTTCGGACATCTCCGCTGACTCTCAGCCTGTAGGTGGAGTGGGCAAGAGCTGTCTCACAGGTCGGCTTCCGGCAACAAGAACGCGCTCTGTCCGAGAAACAAGCTCATAGGTGATCAGCGCAATTCGTTCAGAATGTTTGGATAGAGAGCTATGATCCCACGATAGAAGACTCATACCGAAAACAGATCGAAGTCGATGTGAGGATCTGGAACATTCCTGGGCACGAATGCTCTGCTAACGTTGCTGCATAGGGACGGCAATGTATACTAGAGATGTATGGAGCTTCGCCGAGATAAGGACTCATCGCTGATGAATCACTAGCTTGGACACAGCTGGCACGGAACAGTTCAGTAAGTCGACCTCTCTTGCGCTTTCCTCCCGGTTTTTTTTTCTTTTTTCTTTCCCAACTACTAACGCTGCCTAGCGGCCATGAGGTACCCTTCTTCTCATGCTTTCCTTGCCTCGAACCCTGACTCTCGCTCCCAGAGAACTTTACATGAAGTCCGGCCAAGGCTTCCTCCTAGTCTTCAGCATCACCTCCCTGTCTTCCCTTACTGAACTCTCCGAACTCCGCGACCAAATCGTCCGCATAAAGGATGACCCTCTAATCCCTCTCGTGATCGTGGGCAACAAGTCCGACCTCGAAGAAGATCGTGCAGTGTCGCGAGCTCGGGCCTTCAGCGCCGCCCAATCATGGAACAATGCACCTTATTATGAGACCAGTGCCAGAAGGAGGAATAATGTCGATGAGGCTTTCGTGGATCTCTGCCGACAGATAATCAGGAAGGATGTGGCAACGAGACAGATAAGGGAGATGGAGAGAGGCGAGAGGATGAACAGACCCAGCAGGAAGAGGAAGCCCGGGAAGAGGAAGCTGCTGGTCGACAAGGGAACGCACAGTTGTAATATCCTCTGATGCATCTCAGAAAGAGGGGAAGAGAAGAAGAGTTGGAACGAATGAGAAGCAGTGGGCAAAGCGACGGCGTAACGGGATCACTACCACTTTAGCATGCACTTGAGCAAACATCTCCCAGGCTCCTTAAGCCACAAATATAATTCCTTGTACACTCGTAAGTTTTCCTCCTCTTGCCCACGAACTTGTGATACAGTAAGCGGTGAAGTTAGGAATGCGAAGAGCTCAACCCTCCATAATTGGTGCGTTTGCTATAGCTCAAATCGGAAGGTTACATCGTTGTAGCCCTACAGCTGCACGTTGAAATGTTCATCCATGCCCAGATTTTCCTCGTGGGCAGTATATTTTTCCTTTCCTGCATTCAATCTTTCGTTTTCGAGTAGTCGTCAATTTGCGTTGGAGCTTTCTAAGTGTTCGATGGTTTGATATCTGGCATTTAGTTCCCCACATGACCTAATTATACATAATCTCGCTACTTGTTCTCGCAACTTTCTTACGGGCTACCTACACATTGATCAAGAACTACAGCCAGGCTCCCAAGCTCAAATTGACCAGGGCCAACGGCGCCCTCACACTCTCGGACCCCATCTGGCAATAACCCACAGGACTCTTCCCCCATATATTGATTCTACACGGAGTCTCTTCGATGTCGTACGTACAGCTACCCCTGTCGGCCCCCTAAAGACAAATCATGGCATGCATGAGCGAACGGAACCTGTTCTCGTAGTTGTAACTCTCAAAAAAGTCGACGTGTACATCACGAACGGCCAAGCTCTATTTATACGGACGACTAACTTACCAAAACCCAAAGAAGTATAAGATGGTGTCGAAACCCTCTCAACATCGATCTAGTCAACGGTACCAACAGGCAGCACTATCAAAGAATCCGAGGTACCTCGTTGGACGAGCGGGAAAGCGGCCTGGTCTGGTTGGAGGCGTTGCGCCAGGCTCAAGGCATGATCGAGGAATGGCCTATGCGTGCTGTCTGGCGGAGACATCACTACAACAAGCGATGACACTATTACATGGCATGCCTTACGTTTTCAAAGAAGAGCCCAGCGTTTCTTCCCTAGGCCATAGCATGACCTATCGAGATGGCGTATCAACATTGCTAAATAACGTCTTCCCCATATTCATCTCTTCTCAAAAATCCTTCTCCCTCCTCTCCACTGGCATCAGCCGCATCGGCACCACGGTCCGAGCATCCAAATGTTCCATGACCGGAATGGTCGTCATGGAGGGAAAACAGATCTCTAAAGGCAACTCCGGGACCTACAATTCCACAGATTCCCTCCTCTGCACTGCCAACCAGAGGGATAGTCACTGAACCATAACCGATCCTTTTGATGGCTTCCCTACGTCATCACAATCATCATCATCAATGGAAACTTTGAGAGGCCATCATCAAGCCGGCAAAAGCAAATTCATGCCCTGGGTCGACAACTTGTGCATGTTTTATGAGAGAAAATTCGCCTAAGTGGGATTTGTAGCCGTGTTAGCTGTAGGATGCGAGGATAGTGGGCAAAGAGGATGAGATCAGTAGGCAAAGGAGAGGAGAAAATGAGAATGAGGACGGTGATTACGTTGGAGATGAAGGGGAGAGCGGGGGTGGTATGGGGGAGGAAGGGGTCAAATGGTGGTAGGGAGGTGCATGGGTTGGCGATGGAGTTGCGCATTGAACGGCGAAGGGAAGAGGAGAGATCGACAATTTTATGAGGATGAAGTTAAGATTCCTAAGTGTGGGAAAGATAAATAAGGGTACAAGCCAAAGGCTATGAGGAGACTATCATTCGGCTATTGGTCTAGCACCATGGTCAACATGAATTGAACTCGGGATGTCTATGCCATTATTAATAGCAGATATGGAGTTTTGAGAGGCGAACAAGTATTCGCCATCTTAATATAAAATCCCGATAGGGTACACACTAGGTATATCCTTCGTGTCAGGCACAATCGTCGGCACCTGCGACAACACCTGATTCTCTACCACCATCTCAGTACTAACAGGCATCTTCCTGACCCTCTTCACCTCGGCAACCATCTTCGCAATATTCAGCAATTTCCCCTCACTCCACGGCATGCCCAAGATCTCCATCCCAATCGGCACTCCAATCGGTGCATCCGTCGTGTTTGGCGAGAAGCCTGCAGGGACAGTAACAACTGGGGAGCCGGTAAGCGCTGCTAGGATACCATTCCGACCGCTTTGCGAGGGCGAGCCGATTTTTGCTACGAGATTGGCTTGTTCGGGGTAAATGAGCGCGTCGAGTAGATTGGATTTGAATGTATTTTCTAGAGCAGTGGTGAGGTTTTGAATGCCGAGCTTGATAGAGGGGTAAGTTGCGTTGCTGGTGGAGGAGACGAGGGAGGTGTTGGCGAAGGAGTATTGGCTTGGTATGACTAGGAATTCACCACTGGAATATAATTGGTTCAAGGTTGAGGGGTGGCTGCCTTGGAGGGATGGACGAGCGAGGTACGCATCCATTTCTTGACGGAATTCCAGTTTCTGGACGTCATAGGCATTAGAGAGAGCGGTGGAGTTATATACGGTCTCGTTGATGGGGATGACGGTCGCGCCAGCGGCGGTGAGAGCTGTGACCATAGCGGCGAGAGCGTTGTTGACTGGGGTTGTCTCATTGCTAACGGTGCGATTGAAGAAGCCTTCAATAAGGCCGAAACGCATCCCTTGAAGGCTTCCACCGTAGAGTGCGGCCGAGTAATCTTTGCCAATTGAACTGCTGGGAATCAAAGCAGTGACGTTGTCACTAGGATCATAACCCACGCTTGCCATAACTGTTAGAGCAACCGCGAGATCTTCCACATTGCGAGCAATTGGTCCTATAGCATCCTGAGTGTATGAGATTGGTATGATACCAGTACGAGAGATCAAACCACGAGTAGGTCGGACACTGAAGAGGCTATTCGCGCTTGCAGGGCTTCGTAATGAATTGACAGTGTCCGTACCAGTTCCAAACACAGCAAAAGAGGCAGCAATAGCAGCCCCAGTTCCTCCAGAGCTGCCGCCTGGTGTCCGGGTAAAGTCGTATGGGTTGACCGTCTGGCCGCCAAGAGAGGACACACTAAGACCCTCTAGTGCCAGCTCATGTAGGTTCGTTTTCCCGAGGATTATAGCACCTGCGTTTTCGAAAGCTGTGACAACTGGGGCATCAACTGTGGGTTGCGAGCCTGCGAGATCCAGACATCCACCTGTTGTGTTCATATCCGTTGTGTCATAGTTGTCCTTCAGGAGGACTAGAATGCAGAACAGGGAACCAGTCCCATTTCCAGCCGCCAATGCATAGTCTTTGTCGTCTGCTATTGACAGAGCGTTGGGATTGAGGGTGATGATGGCATTGAGGGCAGGATTGAAAGCCTCAATGCGGGCAATGAAGGTCTCAACCACCGCTCTGCATGTTGTGAGACCCCCATAGAGGGCATTATGGACACCGTCGATAGTTGATTCGCGGACATCGTAGCTGTCAAGCTGGGCATGTATGCCACTTAAGTAAAGCGTGAGAAGATGGAGAATGGTCGAGAAGAGCTGCATTTTGGGCATCGTCAGTCAGGAAGTGAAGGACGGCAATGTCTCCACATACCCTGTATATAACCCATATTTTGTAAGCTACTCTGCTGACGGTTGCTTGGTAGATCTTCAATTGAGGCCGAGTTGAACGAAGATGCTTTCAGGTACCTATTCAGGTAGAGTAACGATGACTAAGGGAATGACGATGTGTTTGCCAAGAGATAAGCTGCTGGATGTTCCGTCAAACTCAGAGTTAGGGTTATGCCCCCAAATCTAGGGTCATTGCTCCCTGAAGTTCAGCTTCTGGTAGGGGTACTCCCCCAAACTTCTACTTCCTCATCCACAAAACCTTCGTCTACAGAGAGAAGCTCATTACTCTACGAATGTTGGCGCAAGGTTGCATCCCACATGATACATCTATGCAAGCTTTAGATTCTATAAGGCCCTTGTCATCAAAGCGGCTGGGATACGGCAACGAAACATTTGAGAAGCTCGAATCTATGCAGAGAAAACCTATCGATACAAAATGAAAACGACACCTTCAATGCATAGATCAGGTCTTGAAATCTTCTTATTAGTACTAGTGTTGCACCATATATTCAGTGGTGGTCAAGTAGTTAAAATTGCAGTTGGTTTCGCTTTATTCTTAGTATGTCTGAACATCATATCTGCCCCTTAGAATTGTCTAAGCATTCAAAGCAGTATGTTCCACTCGATGGCGAGCCTCCTTAGCCCCCAGTCGGATGGAGACGCCAGGATTTGAAGGCCCCTGAATTGAAGTAATTTGAAATAGAGAACCAGAAAGGCTTAAGCTATGCCATCCAACCGATCAAGATTACGCGCCGTAGTCTCTCAAACGCGACAAGGCTAGCCTACCACAACTGAAGCCCGAATACTCTCTGCGAAGTTTCAAACAGCAATGCCATCTTCAGCTAATGGGTTAAAAATGGCAAATTCCAAGAAATAAAAACCCTTC
Source organism: Cladonia metacorallifera KoLRI002260 (assembly GCA_000482085.2). Taxonomy (NCBI): domain Eukaryota; kingdom Fungi; phylum Ascomycota; class Lecanoromycetes; order Lecanorales; family Cladoniaceae; genus Cladonia; species Cladonia metacorallifera. The sequence goes on from KI911112.1 coordinate 1,933,666, forward strand.
AACTTGGAGAGATCCTGTTCTCTTCCTAAGTTGATTTGACATAACTCGCAATGACGAAGGCTCCAAGGACGCCGAGGTCGAAGCAGCACCGGGCTATGCCATTTCGCTGTCATAACCTAAGGAAAGACTCGCAACACCGACCGATTGATAGGCCTTTATTGGATATTAGCAACAAGGCCAATGGCCCGGTAAGTCACCCATACCGAACCTCTCACGTCAACTTGACTTTCCATTGCAACTGTCTCTCATTGTGTAGTTACACCAGCCTGAGATATTTGACTGTACATCAATGTGCGTCCCTTGCTAATTTACGCATGTTTTTGACAAGATAATTCGTGAAGATGAAAATTATAGAACCCACCCCCGATGCCTCGATAACCACCATGCCAGAGATTTACAAGCTTTCGTTCAAGACCTAGCTGGGTCTCTACCACGCTCGTTCCCCGCAAATGATGGTCCTTTTCCTACGGTCTATGTTGTCCTCATGCGGTGGGTCGACGATGATCTGGGTGTACAGAGTGAAATAACCAAGCTAAGGCGGGTTTTTGTGAGCAAGTTCAACTTTGAGGTCCAAGAGTGGTATATCCCGACTTCAAACTCGTACGAATTCCTTGAACATGAGATATTCCATTTCAAAGAAGCCCATCAAATAGATTCTGAACTTCTAATATTCTACTATGGGGGCCATGCGGGACAGGATTTGAGGCGTGGGCGAAGCATCTGGTATGCGTAAGTTACTCCAAATGCTACTGCTTTATGGCAGACTCTAACAAGGCATTTCCAGACATTCGGGAGAGCAGAGTCCCAGCCTCAATTGGTATAATTTACAACCTATGCTTCTGGAAGCAAAACCGCGTGTGCTCATAATCCTTGATTGCTGTTTTGCAGCAAATGCTGCTCGTGACACATCATTTGGCACAGCCAAAGAACTACTTGCAGCTTGTGGGGGAGAAAGTGAGACTGCTGGGGTATGCGACCTTTCGTTCACTTCTGTGCTCGTGGAAGAATTGCAAGATTTGGGTCACACTCCATTCACTGTGGCGAAGTTGTATTCGCGCTTAGTGACCAAAAGGCCTAGGCTGAAAGGAACCCCCATCCACGTTTCCTTATCAGAACATGGCAGCAACAGTATCACAATACCTCCTATGCCAAGAAGCCTCCCACCTGTTCACTATCAGGGAGGTAGCGGAAATGGATTCACACCCAGCGGTGAAGCAGCAATGATTCTGGATGAGAACGGACAGTTGTATTAAACACCCCCAGCTTCAGCTTCATCTCCAAGCTTCGCCTTCCCGCCTCCAACTAAGCCAGAAACCAGAGTTTTGTTGTCCGTCTCAGTCGCGGAAGACATTGGACACGATACCGCGCAATGGGTTCATTGGCTTACGACAGGGGCACCCCGGGACGTCACGAAAATTGACGTCAAAGTCGAAGCCATATTCAAAAGCCATTCAACCTTGGTACTTGTCTCGATACCTATTATCGTATGGACTCAATTACCAGAGACAGATGCCTACCAGTTCATTGGCTTTGTCCAATCTGCGAACCTATACCGTCAATCAGATCATGAACCACTGGAGCGCATACTCTGGAGCAAGAGAAAGAGGACCTATTCATATTCAGACGATAGCCATGGCTTTACAGATTCCCCCACCAAAAACCGACGAAAACAACTACTTTTGACCCCTCCTTGCTCGTGACTGCCAGGAAAGAATTGATCTTCTGTGCGGCCTTGCTGGCGAGGCACGGACTAGCACTCTTATTGTATTCCATATTCCAGGCATCCTGAAGAGATTTGGCGGCAAAGCGAATGAAAGAGTATTTGGGAGTTAGCGTAGGCAAGGGTGGTACGAAGGGCGTGAAGACATCTCTGTCTATGACTGAGTTCTGTCCTTTTTGTTTTACTAGACCAGGAACGCGATTGACGGCCTATGCTACCTTAATTACGTTTTGCCAATTAGATATCTAGCACTTTCATATTCAAATTTTCGCTTGCTTTGACAAAGACGAATCCTACTGTGCAAGACCTTGTGGATGGAGTAGGCAGTCAGAAACCGACAACGAAAGTATATAATGGAAATAGAATTTATTCTTTAAAGAAAAATTCGATAATTAATTTTGAAATGGATATATACAATTGAGTTAGTATTAAATAGTGGTCCGGGAGCCCGCAGAAGTACCGCTCTGCGGGGCTGATACCTGGAAAGTGCGAAAGATCCTTAAAACTAGTCCCCTAGGAAATGAGATATAGGGGTGAGGAGCCCGTAGAAGTACCGCCCTACGGGTCTAAGACTTAGAGAGTATGAAAGATCCCTAAAACTGGTCCTCTAAAACATAGATGTAGAGGTAAGAGACCCTACTTTAAGGCTTTATTATAGTATCTAGGCCACTGACTCTAAGCTGTCTCTAGGGAGTTATATAGTTGCTAGGTATATACGGTTAAGGGGTGAACCCTTTTATACCAAAACCTGTAGGCTCCTAGACCATTATTTAACGTAATAATATATGTAAAAAGTATACAAAGTAGTAAAATCAATCTATTTGCTTTCTTAAATATATTCATAGCCGTGGTACATAGCTTCTTAGACTAAGGAAATCTCTCGAATTTCCAAGTCTTTCCTCAACATTACTTCTCCATGCATAATACCATGACAGTAGCATTCACCTACTAAAACATAGTTCTCACCTGTTGGGCGTAGGATAAAAGGGACATTGGCACCTTTAATGACACAGACTAAGTCTCCAGCTGTCGTTCTGCTTGGGGCAAGCCCAATATATCCTTCTCGCGTGGTGAAGAAACGCCGACCTGGCATGGCCAGCCCAAAGATCTCATCGTACACCCTTGCCAGGGTATAGTGATCTGTCATTGTGGATTGAAAATGGTCCTCTGGTTGCGATAGCATTCCAGACACTGCGCGCCATGATAAATAGTTATTTATATAACTATCAGGCACACGCTCGCCTGATGGTGTTGTGTCGCAGATCAAAGTTCTCCAGAAGGCGTCGTCCATGCTTCCACCGGTCATATATCCGGGGTACGTGATCTGCTGCCGGGCGAGTGCTTCAGCTTCGGCATGTAAATGCTCGCCGAACGTCAGCTGGGACCATAGCCTTTGTAACTGCTCGGCAGACCAGCCAGAGGTCACCCAGTTCGGGATTGCTGATGGTTTTTCTAATTGCGGGAGGAGTTCTTGCAGCGTTTGGGCCGTACCCAATTTATCAACTACAGCGACGATTTTCCCCAGGACAGTCAAGATTTTGTTGTTGTAGGACAAGCAAGCGTATCCTGGAGTTGGAACGTCGATGGGGCAGGAGTGATGCAATAAGAGGGCTTTCAGCATCGCAAAAACACTTCGGTAGTGAGGTGTTTGCGCGACATCGCCTTCTTTGTGCGTAATGATCCCCTTGGTTATGCCTGAAGCTTGAAAAGCTGCGGGGAAGGCCAACCCATAAACGAGAACTTGAGGTGACACCGTCCAATCCGGGATCCAAGAAGGTAAATTAGCAATTCCACCTTGAAGGCCAGCAGCTGACAGTATATGTAGGGACGAGTATTGATTGATTGTTGTCCATGCAACTTCGCCATAGACTTCTTCTGCTTGTCTTGTGTAGTCTGGTCGGTATGCTGGATGGTCCCCATCGCTCGAGATGCCCACTAGCGCAAAGATGTGATCTTTCTCTTCTGTCGCTAGACTGTCTCGAAATCGGCAGAGTAGCTCAAAAAGATTCGCTGGAGTCTTGCGTTGCAAGTTGATGCGCTGAATGCTCATGAGATAGGCTTGTCGAAGCCCGTTGAGCTTCCATTCGCCTTCTACATTTCTAAGTCGAGCGTTATCAAGCTGAGCGGACTTGACCACGCTAATCAGATTCGTGGCGATCAGCAATTCGGGAAGCTGCCACAACGGATCCCATGGGATGACCAGTGGCCCTTTCATAAGTCCAATCCTTTTGGCGCAGGCCACCTCCTGGATCACCCATTTACGAGTGAACCAAGATTCTTGGTAGAAATTGCCCAGCCTTACCCACTCCCCAGAAGCTGCGGCAGGAATCTGACCAGCGTCCTTCAGAGCAACAAGGTCAAGACTATGTGGGTCTTGACCTTTCGTCGCGTTACTCAATCTCTGGTGTAGGCCATCAATGAGCTCGACCAAACCCTGATCGGTGTCCTCACGTGGCCCAAGCCACACTAGAACAGAAGAGGCTGACTGGTAAATCTGCCTCATAAGCTGCACTTGCTGGCCTCTTTCGGCTAGATTTGATTGATCGATGCAGATGGCATCTGCCCATATCCACAAGCTGTAGCCGATCGGGTCACCAGTATCCAAAGCACCCTGCCAAGGCTCCGTTGCCAGACAGAGCAGCGCAGCGTACAGGTTTCGAGGTATCATAACAATCTCGCCCCTGCTACCGCATGGAATTGAAACCTTGTCATCGGGAGAACCCCAAGTGTAAGACATCGCAAGATATTCATATTCGGTCAAGTTGCTGAGAGACACCTCTATCATGAGACACTGTAGCCTGAAGCCTATGATGTTTGGAATAAGGCGCAGGAGGCGGAAGGAACCATTGCCAGCTAGTTTTTGGTACTGGTAACGCGGAATGGAACCCATTCTAATGCCACTGCGCGAGGCTCGAAATCGCCGAAGCAGGAAGATATGTTTGTGTTGTGGGAAGGTGAACAATAAACATTACGGGGCTTGGAGAGAGCTTGGCCCTTGTGGTGAAGATACGCTACACATCTGAAACCAGCTGAGTTATCAACACGTAGATCGTCCGATTCCCAGCTTGATTAGATCCGTCCTATTCGCCCCGGGCAGTGAAAAATCGAGTTTGCGAAGCGAGGCGACAGGAAAACTTCCCTCTGCGATGTGGCTGCCTGTGTGGATCCATTCACGCTAGTTCTGTCAATCGTGTCATCTGTATAATTCTAGGGCTAGCATTGGCTGACGATTGTCGCTCTACGAGGCTTGCACAAGTCCTAAAATGCGCAGACGAGGACTGCCCTGCAAGGCAATTTGGCCACGGGGGCACTCGGCGACACGTCAACCGCACTAATTTAGTTGGCTTTTAGGTGCTCCACGGCATTTGCCGCGCCCCTTACCGCATGGATTTTTAGGGTTAGGGCCCCGGGAACGCTCCCCATGGTGATCTGCTCTGGGGCTTCTTTTGCGGCGTAGGCAGCTAGTTTTAGGCTGTCCTCTTCATATGCACATAAAACAGGTCTTCGTCCTGTTCGCTGATTTTGTCATCTCCTTCTTTTTCCCCTTCTTTTCCTTACTCGTCTTCTTCTTCTTCTTCGTATTAGTTAACTTGCGTCCCGTTTTTTGAATAAGCTGACAGGCCACTTCCAAGCCTCCGGGGTCCGGTTCGTTGTCATCCTCCTTTTCAAGTTCAGCGGCGGCCTCTAATAGATTTCCCTTGTCTGTACGAGCTCATTGATGATGTAAATACATTGCTCGCAACATCTACTGCGCTTCCACCGTTTGTTGGCTCCAGCCCAGACAACCTGGCTATTGCAAGATGCATCCCAACTTGTACTTAGCGACAAAGAATATCTCGAAGCTGTTGACTCGAATTTAGATGTCATACCCAATGAACCCCCAAATATATGGTCAGAATCTCTATATCCAACGTTTCATCCTCCTTCGTTTCTCAGCAAATAAGACCTAAGACCGTAAATGGCCACGTAACATCGCTACTAGCTACGATGTGCTTCTTCTTGGTTTATGGCGCTCCGCTCGCATAGTACTGGAAAGGGGCACCACTAGCATAATACCCCGCAGCACTTGGCGTATCAGGACTACTTTCGTATCCTCCACTCGTAGGGCTCGGTGTCTGGGTGCCATCTATGTAGGATATATTAGAGAAGGTCGACCACATGCAGCTCATATTTCGGTTGACAAACCTATACAGAACTGATCCAAGAAGTCGCTCACCCCAGCGTAATCAATGCTATCGGGACATAGGTCTTGCATGCACTCCAAGATATCGCCTTCGAGATTCGCGGAGGAGCAGAGGCAGCCCAGCGGAGAGGAGGTGACGGTACAGCCAGCGGTGGAAACAGCGGCTAGGTTTCCATCGATGCATGTTTGCTGTTTGCAAAGTGAGTAAATATACCTTAGAAGCAGTTGCGAGTAGATTTTAGACTAGCTACTAACCGCACATGATGAGTACGTGCTGTCTCGTCGTACGAGACCTAAACCAGCGAAGAGTGCTCTAGCCATTAGGAGAACTTTCATTGTATGCCGAGAAGGGATTCAATTCTATATGAAGCTGCAGACAACCTCGAAAAATCGGAGATCAAGACCTGGACTGGAGTTTTGACCAGCAATGTAAGCAACAATACCGATATATCGGATTCTATACTCTCGAGGAACGTGGAATCTGATCAACAGCGGATGACTTCAAGTAGCTTTAAGTAATAAGACGGCTATGTACATCCTAGACGTCGGGGAAAGTGAAACTACGAAAATGTAACCCTAACGCGTACTGAAACTATGGAAATGCAGGAGCACACGCACTGAAACTGACGCCTGTACATCTCATTCTCGCAAATTACCAGTTGTCAAGGAATGCTTCATCTAGTCTGTGCGACGATTTTGAAGATGAATTCACTTTCAAATCAGATCTTACTAATCTCCGGTGATCATGGAAACTTCTATGCCGCGGGAATGGGGGGTTATAAAGCTCGACTGAACATACAAGAGAATCCCAGAAGCAGTGGCTATCTGAATTACTACTATATCATTGTGGCTGCATAAGGCAAACAAGGCAAAGTCGTCAAAATTAAAATCCCACGCTGGTAGAAATGCTGCTTGCGACTTGCGATTTGCGGTTTGGCTTGGCTGCTGTAGCCAGGCGCCCAAATCACACTTTGAAGATGTTTATACGCTCGGATCATTACCTAGTAAATTAGCCCAGCCATGCTGATCACTGTGATCGCTGATTAGAGGGCGATCTAAAGCCTGAGCCCGTCGAGGATTGCATAAATTGCCTGCTCAAAGGACTGGATGTTGACGCGCAATTCGAATAGAGAGCTGCTTTCAATTATTATAGGGCAAAGCCGATGGCATGCGACCATGCCTTGTCATCCCAGATAAATTTCAGTGATCAAGACTTTAAATTGATCGATGGTTGAATCAATAATGGCGGATTCCAACCCTATACACGGCGCGAATCCTAGACAATAATAAGATCCTAGAATAATTCTAACATGATATCAAGCCGTACTTAATCAATAACTGTCGAAAATATCAGTAGGGCAATATTGCAGAAATGAAGAAAGTCCAAACCTACCAAACCCAGCTGAAAAGACGGAGCTGAAGCCCGAGACCGTAAGGTAGGGTAGTATTGATGATTTTCACTTAAATTAAGGGTTGTAAGCTGTCTTATTATTTCAAATCAATGTTCGCATTACGATCAACGGAAATGCACACATTTTCCGGGTTCAGGTCTTGAAGGCGCTCATTGAAACATCCCAGCTTTGGAGATTGCGGTGTCAGCTACCTCGCTTCCTCCCGGCAACAGGATTTTCCATATTCTCCCGTCTGCGCACTGGCCTGACGTAATAAGGCTAGTTCATTTGTCGTTGATACAATAGAAAAAGCTCAAGGCCTCTCTTTCTTCAGTCCACATTACTGGTCCGTCCGCTAAAACCCTTGGCCTAAAATTGTTATCGCCATTCAGGATCAAGCGATTCAAAGTCTTGCAAAGCAAGCCCGCGACTGATTCCTCAAAATCTCCGCTGATGGGGGTGAATAAGACGGAGCAGAGGCACGCGTCATGGATCTCGTTCTACCCAGAGTGGTACTTACCTTGTGGTTCAGAAAAGTGGCATCGAAATGACGTGGAGGATACCGCAAATCAAAATGAATTACCAATATTGCTGGTCGCTGTATGTACTATACAACACTCTGCTCATCTTTAGAATCTACACAGGAAAGAGAGGTTAGATGTTGAAGGTAGGGGTTTTAGGGCGATGAAACAACAGCCATCACGTTAAGCTGGTAAGAGAATGGAGCATAAATCACGCATGTAGAGCTAATACTTGATAAGCCGAAGCTAATAACACCCTCAGATGTTGTGGCTCGAGGGGTTTCCAAACCTTCGTTATACCTTTCTCGCACTTAATAAGTGTGTGATACTTATATTTGCTGCGCCACAGGAGCTTGATGAGTATTGAACTCAACTTAAGTTACATCGTCATATGCATGACTTATGCCCCATTCTCTTACGTTCAACATCTTTTCAACAACCAACTCCTTTGGTCCAAATTCTGCCATGCTCTTGAGGCTCTTGAAGAGGTGAAATGCTATGAAAGCTTTGTAAAAGAGTGAAAAATTGTTATTTTGTTATAAAGAAATTCATACTCTGAAATTGGGTGAAATCCACATACTAGCGGTAGAGGTGCTGTAAAAGATACAAATATTGCAATGTACCCGCAGTGATTAGTATAAACTATGGAGCTTTGTCAGCTTAGTTGTTAGGAAAATAAAATGACTGGCCTAATTGCTGCAGCTTTATGATTCTTTTCAATCTCTGGACAAGAAATTCCGATCATCTTTGCTTGTAGCTGAATGTGATATTGCAGGCGTCAAGATGCGCAGGTCTACTTCGGCACGGCTGCTATGAATAGCTCATGAATATCTGGCACCTAGGATTAGATCTTCTCCTTGGAAGCTCGGACTGCATCAAATCGCAAAAGCCATACAAAGTTATCCAGCAATTTCTCTTGACAATTCCCCGCCTTTACCCACTCAATCGTTTGTTCCCTTTGCAGTGCAAGCGTACTTTTACCTTTTCCATCTTCAACTTTCAAAAAAGGCTCTTATCGCGTTATTTACTTCGTCTGCCTTCTCCAACATTATGAAATGGCCCGAATCAATTTGCTGAACACGTAGGTCTGGCGCATATGGCCGAGTACCAGCCTCGGCACGTGCGGGTGTGCCGATGGGGTCCTTACCCGCTGTGAGCAGGAGGACGGGCTTTGTGATGTTGACTCTGGAACGGGGAATGGCTAGGGCTTTGTCAGCGCTTGTTCGTCGGTTAGGGCTGTTCTATAAGTATGGGAAGATAGATGATGGAGTAAGGAAGACCCGGAAGCCTACCGTTTTCGTCTACGAGATTCAGGTTGCGATAGAGAGCTCTATAATGGTTGAGGCAGGGATCGTAGCCGCCTTGTTTGGCTGCGAAGATGCGATTGTGGATGTCTCTGTCCTGCAGTAGGAGAAGAATTCAGATTGCTGAAGGATTCGAATCTCGGCTTTGGTAAGGCGAAGGGCGACTTACATTGTCTGATACGGAACCCCCCGTCGGCGCCATCTTGTTTGCTTCTATAAATGTCTCTAGTGCCCCTGTGGGCCCGTAAACTGTTCTCCAATAGGTGGGGTCATCGTTCGTATAGATGACCGACCAAAAAGAATCTTGCTGAGTTGCAGTCAGCCTATTTCACTTTCATCTGTGCGCTTGGGTGGAGAAAGTTACGTGCGCATCCAGCACACGACCTGCACCAGTCTCATTGAAGAACGCCCAGTAGCCCGACGGCTCGTACCCTTCGGTGGCTAGCGTGCGTGCGTTTAGTGCATATATGCCCGCTGCGTTGAGGCCTAGAGGTGGAGCTGAGTAGCCGATGTCGAGAAAGATGTATTTGGCGGATCGATTCGGGTAGTATGTGACAATGCGCGAAAGGAGAGGGGCGCCTCTATCTCACCCAAATGTCTAGCGAATCCGGCCACTCTATGTGAGACTTACAGATCATGTGCTACACTCATCATGTCATCTATGCCTTCGCAGTCGAGCAGCTCCGCAATATCATTGGCCTGATTCTTCAGAGTGTACGCCTCCAAATTGCCAGGTTTGTCGCTGCCGCCGTAGCCGAGGAGGTCAGGGGCCAGGATGCCATATCCACGGGAGGCGAAATAGTCGTATTGGCGGCGCCAGTCATACGAGGATGAGGGGAAGCCGTGTAGGAAGAGTACGGACGGCTTTGATGAGTTGTAACGGCGGTAATGTACGTAACGATAGTTGTGCCCTGAGGAAAGACGCGCACTATGAACGTGGCGAAGGTAGTTGACGCCGTTAAGATCTGTCTGGATGCAAGAGTAAGTACATTTAGTTCACGAATTAGCTGGGAAGAGTCTACCACGTCCGGGTGTTCGTTGATACTGCAGTTGTTCCGGTGACGTGCTGGCGGGGCCCAGGGATGGGCGGAGGCCAGCTGGGCAAAGAGTAGAAAGGCGGGTAACAGACAGACTATGCTGAAACGAACGCTGGGGTTCATGATGATTGTTTTTCGAGAAGCCTAAATTGACGTTTGAGCAGTTCTGGTGGAGACCTTGACTTTTTGTATCTCCCATGGCTGGCTCGCATCCGACGAGGTTTTTGCTCGTTGCCACCAATTTCATCAATTGCTACATAAGCTGATTGCATCTTCAGCTTTCTTGGCGAAAGGATATCAAGCAGAGGAAGGACTCAATAGCCATGGGTTGAAGCCTCCCGCCTTGTAACACATTATTACAGGCTCGGGGATATCGGGGCTATCATCTGTAGTAATCAGGTCGCAGGAATTGTCTGTCGTGAGACTTTAGAAAGACATCGTTTTTGTATTTGTGGACGGAGCTCGAAGAGAGTAAATGATCTCTTGTGCTGAGACGGAGGGTGTGGTCAAGGCTTTCACCCTGCAATCGCACGACCTTACTGGGCCGATGCCTAGAGGTAGCGAAAGGGCCGACCTTAAAGCTGGTCACGTATGAAATGAGACATCCCTCTGGAGCTTTCGAATCATGTACATTTAGGGTGTGGCCCCAGGGTTTAAAAATCCTAGCTCCGGCGACTAATCCTATCGCCCGGGTGATCGATTTTAGGACTTCTCTAGGGACGTTTACCTCAGCCCTACAGCGCCACACCGTTGGGGGTGAACTTTTTGTTCCCGAATGGTTTCACCACACTACCTGAAGTGGAGGCCAAAACTTCTTACAGCTCAGACTTGAAAGTAACGTGGAGGATAGATTCAGAACTCATGTAAAGTACACTTAATTTCAAACTCCATCTGGGACACCTACTACTTCGAGCCTTTTTCAACGCTTACTTCAACTATCTGATCTACCCCTTTGTACTCTGGGATATCCAAGTCGTACTTCTCTGCAACCGATGGAGGAAGGAATCTATGAGTTTGACGGGTTAGAACATTTCAATTGTTATGGGTTCACTCCTTTACCTTCCACCAACGAAGTGGGTGCCTGTGAAGTGCTTAACCAGCGGCTTCGGTGCAGTCAGGCTAATCAAAGTTGCTGGCATGAACTTGGCACCCGGCCCTGTCTTTGGGGGCCCATCTTCGATACTCCATGAGGAAGGCGCGTCGACAGAGAGGACAGGCACCTTGGTATTCTCCATGGCGGCAATGACATCTCTAAAAGGGTCCCGTACCTCGCCCGAGAAGCTGAAGCCTGAAAAATGTAAGTGTGAAACCAGACGCTGCACCTGGACCAATTACCGAATATTGCATCCACAACATGGTTAGAGGTTTTCAGAGAGTTCTCAAAGTCCTCAGTAAATGGGATATCCAAATTCTTCAGCTGAGTAGCGAGGCGATCATATAACTCGTTGCTCGTCTTCTTAGGGAAATAAATAGTAGGTTGATAGCCGTAGTGCCAGAGATGACGAGCAGCTACAAGTCCGTCACCACCTGTTTCTTGTTAGTCTCAGCCACAAGGTCTATGTAAGTGATCTCATGCCATTGTTCCCCGGCCCACACGCCACCAATATTTTTCTCCCCTTACTTGGAGGATGTACGCGGTAGACTGAACTTCATCATCAATCATGCTGTGACCTAGTCATGTGGATGCAATTCACCTGCTTGAGACACCGACAAGCCTGCCAATTCCATCAGTTGGTCAAGCGAGTACGCTCCTACGCTCATCAAATCTTTATCCAACGCGGCCGCATTCTTGGCATTGAGAGTCTGTGCACTAAGTTCAGCATCAGTCACCTGTGCATGTCATGAATAGGCCGTACCCTAAGCGCCATGATTGATCCCTTTTCAAGTTTGTGTTTGTATGCCATCGAGAAGACGAATGTACGATGAGGTAATGGTGGTCCGATGACGTACTTTGCAGAACTAGGGTTGTATGTAAGCCGCAATCGAACGGATTATCAATTGTATACGAATTGCGCAGTCAATCTATTGACCTCTTCTAAAGCCTTGGGGTGCTCCTCGTCCCATTCGATTCATTTCATGCACATGGTATGAATGAGCGATGGAACAATTACACTTTCATTTAGACGACGTGGGAGTTGGGGAGGTCAGATCCCAGCCACACCACACTCCCTCTATATCTACACCGCTTCCAAGAATCAATCGAAGCCTATCCATTTACTAATGTTTGGTCTCTAATTGAGCCTGTAGCTCAGCTGTGTTGACAGTAGGTCCCGGCCTCTATTTAATCAGTAGCTCAGAGAGCTCGAGACAGGTCGTCTCTACCCTCTGGGCTCTACATCTCTATGAGGTATATACGGCTGTCTTACGTGATCGGAAGAGCAACTCCTTCTAAGAACAATACAGAGTGGCGATCTAGAATATCTGCTTGAGGAAGAGGGTTCTGGTGGCACTATGGGAGAGGGTTTTCCTTGTTTGCTGCCTAGCACTCAAAGCATGGACATAAAATTTAGAAACATGCATCTTACGAGAGTCCAGGCCGAATCTCCTATATTAAATCTATCTCCGAAATGTTAACACTATCGTGAAGTCCACGAATCACGCATTCGACGAGAGAATGCAAGAATAAGCAGCACTTATTTACAGGCTTAGATGTTACCGACCCTATGCAGAGCATAATTTTCATGACCACGGAGTCAATTTTCTCCCGGGCATTTCTTATTGTTCATTAAGCGCTTCTGAGGCTTCCCACAGACACCGCTCAAATGTCTCAGAAGTCCAGAAACAAGTAAGCTTTCTTCAAATTGCCATTTGCCTATCCTTTCGCGAACTGGCACCCATGCAGGCTCTTTACGACTGCCATCGGTTTATGCGCGTTTTGACACAACTTGGAGCTTGGTTACAAGGAGCCTCAATGGCTATTCCGGAATTCTACCCAAAGGCCCGCGATTGCAGCCATTGTGAAAGACTTGCTGCATCGTGTCAACGACCCGAACATTCCTCGAGTGTGGGGGCAAATCGATATTATTCTCGAAAAATATAGTCAAGATGGTATGAACTCTGGCGATGCTTGACTGTGGAACCCTTTAGTCAAGTGATGGTCTGATGCAATGCTCAGAGGAAAAACTTCAAAGCTGTAGATGCAGAAGCTACACCAGTAGTGCCTGTCGATGATATCTCGGCCAGATAAAGGATCCAGTATCTGAGAATTAGTGGGATCCTCTGCTCTTTGACGCAACACCTTCTCCATTCCCCACATGACAGGGATGATATTTCGGAGCTCTATATGTTAGATTCAATACATCGACTAGAATGAATCTTCAATCATGACACTTTCGGTCTTGCCTGGCTGCGGCCATACGAGATGTTTGAACTGCAGAATAGAATAGCGGAGAATGGTTGCTTTGGAAGATATAAGGTAGTTACTAGCTTTATCCGAAAATTTCGAAAGTATGTTCAAGCATTCCAGTGTCGTGTTGAGGCTCGCCTTGTGACGTTGAGATCTATTGGAGGAAGAACAGGAGTGTATGAGTGAATAGTATGGACTCGGAAAATACCATGCGAGACAAGGAAATGGTGTCGACGAGGCTGAAGCAGTTATCGTTCCAGAGGCCGAAAATTTGCGAGAAAATGGAAAAAATGGCGGATGCCAAAGGACCAAATTGGATAGACTACCGACGGAAAGCAAATAGTTGCAGCAATTGACAGCATTGACTGCTCTTAGAAATCTTTCAGCTTCAGGCAACTTAGTCAGCAAGAAAGGGAGAGCATCTAGGATGCAGGGGAAATCTCTATGGGTGCCACAGCTACCATGATGGGCTTGTGAGGGAAAGACGAAAATCGGCGTTGCAGTTCTTTGGCTTATACGTCACTCATCATTATCACAGAAGACAGAAGAGCTGAGCATCATTAGCTAGATAGATAGCATCGATGATCCGGCACATCCACTGACACAGTACGTAGGTCCAAAGGGGATTTTGTTCTCGTAGAACGCTAGTCCCAAAGTAATTCTAGATGCAGTCTCAGCCCTACCAAAATATCACCATTAACACCCCAAGCTCTTCCGCTCAAGCAGCAGTGTGCTAAGGCAATGGTCCTCAAAATCCGCCTCGCCCGCTTTGGCAAAGCCAACAAACCTTTCTACAACATTGTCGTCGCGCAAGCTCGGTACCTCTACCTCCCGCTCTTCCCCCATTCCTAGCACATCCACCCTTGCTGCAGCTATCAGCATTCTGCCCCCGCTTAACCCACAACCATTATCCCTCTGCTAACTCCTCCGTCCCTTCATCCAGCTCCGCCCGCAACGCCAAACCCCTCGAAGTCCTCGGCACTTACGACCCCGTCCCCAAACCCGCCCCATACGGAGAAGAAGACAGTAAACCGATCAAAGACATCAAATTAGATACAAGTAGAGCGAAGTACTGGTTGGGGGTGGGGGCACAGCCTAGCGAGCCGGCTTGGAGGTTATTGAGTATGGTGAGTCGGTTTGGTGATTTCTCGGGAGGAAGGGGAGGGGAGAAGGAAAGTGGAGAAAGAGTCGAGGAGATCGAGGCTGACGCGCTGGATGATAGATAGGACTATTGGAGCCGAGGTTTAGTGTTCAGAAGATGCAGGAGAAGGAGAGGGCGTTGCGAGGGGGAGGGGGAGAGGTGGCAGGGGGAGCGCAAAGTGAGGAGGCGGTAGCCGCATTAGAGGGGCGATGACATAGGCTGGCTTGTGGTTTGCGTGATCAATGAGGAGGGGCATGTTTGTTGCAAGTCATAGGCGTTATGGGATAACATGATTCGCATTTACACGGAATAGGGAACACGGTGACAGCATCGAAGGTGTTTAGTTCGCATATTCTACTTGAGAGAAGCACCGTTGGACCGAGTGTATATAATTGTACAGACACATTGACAAGTGATCAGTGCATCATCCATATGCTCATCGCCTTGTACAGCCATCTAAAGAGAAAGAAATATCTACACGAAGAGGGGCAGTACCTCCCCATGGGGTATCCAAAAAGCCACCTGCCATGCTCTACCACACATTCATCAATGCGCAACCACGAACAGAGTATTCGTAATCAAACACGTAATCATAACCACAACACCGTATATAGCAACAGCAAGGCTTAAACGTCGTAGTATCTTTCTCCTCCACGGCCTTGCTTTCAATACTCTTCCACCCAATAAGCCCTCATCCTCTTCATCGTCAGATTCCTCCTCGTCATCATGCTCCTTCATCAGCCTTTGATGGTGTGGCGAGTCAGGGGACGAGATCTTGTAGTAGAACAACCCGGGAAGGATGAAGCTAATGCTCGTACTTCCCGTACTGCCTACGTATGCTAGGACCTTCTCCAAAGACGAAACAGTCATGGCGCAGATGTAGCTGAGGACGATGATTCCCGTAGTGATGGCCACAAAGCGCGTGTCGCCCATTGCGTCTGCTCTGGGCTTTATGAAGGTTTTGCTCGTCTGAAGTAATGGATTGGATCTATTTGGGGAGTCGTTTGATACATCTTTTCGACTTATGGGCCGCCATCTTAGTACGGCGTCAACCGAGGCTCGGCATGGATGAACTTGAAGAGGATAGGAAAACATGACGAGAATAACAATAGCGGCCTTGCCGATGGTGGAGAAGATAGATGGGGCATCTGCGCAAGATTAGCTAAATGCGGATTGGGCTATAGGATGTTGCTTACACATAGCAACTACGTTGCCTCCCACAGCGTTCCCAAAGGAAAGGTAGCCGGTGATCGCAACGAGTATGTAGATGAAAGCAGCAACGCCTATGCTAGCGAAGACCACACCGGTAGTCCTGAAATGCGAGTTATTTCCGATCTCGTTGAGGATCGAGAACATCTGGAACATTACGTCAGCTAAGACGGCGAGAAAGTGCAATAGGCAACTTACATTTTGATGGCAAGTGTAAGCAAAGATAATTACGGGAAGGCTGCTCAAGAATGCTACCAGCCCCTCCGGCTGGATGTATCGGATCGGGCCTCTATCCTCCATAGTGTCTCTCTTGATGAAATGAGCAACGACCAAAATGACCAAGTATCCAATGGAGATCAATGCAACCACGCTCGTATATTTGAGGGAGTCCAAGCGCCGTAAGAATGATAAGGGTATAACAATAAGCCTGGACAAACAGTCAGCCAGCCGCAAAGCAGTACTTATTTACCGAGTACTTACATAAACCCAGTAACCCAAAACCGTCTATCAACTAGAAATCCAAGACCTCCTGCATCTTCGTTGAAGCCCCTCACAACTCCCGGCATTAGGTCTCCGATGATAATCAGATAGCTGACTCCAACGCCAAAGCACTTTATTGCTATCGCTGCATCGAATATGACTGCTGCATTGGGATATGTAATCTGGGATAGGGCGAAAAAGGAGGAGGAACCCCGGTCCAGGTATCTGGCGCATCTTGTCTGGAGGTAGAGCCCGAAGCCCGCAGTGATTCCGGCCCAGAGGATAACAATAACACCGAGGAAGATCCCCATCCGCGAGAGAGCGAGAGGCATGGCTAGGACACCAGCTCCAACAACTGTCTAATAGTCAGCGGTGGTATACCCCTCAAGTACGTGCTATGCGTACTAGTATTGACCAGATTGATAATGCTGCTTAACCAGCTAGCTTGACCAATTACGCCGATCTCTTTTCTCCCTCTCGCGGACCGTGGTCTATCCTTCATTATTAGCTGTACAGAAGGATAGAGTAACGGCCTGCTCTGCATACCGTGACCCTCTTTGGGAGGAATTGGCGCTGGATGGACGCCCATCGTTGCGCTCGGCATCCCCATTGATGGCGTGGTAGGCAGGCATACTCTATGCTCCCCCCTGAGTAGACAGCAGTCGCAAAACCCGCATGCACGCCTCTGTGTACATAGACTGCTGCTGAAATATATAGAAAGCTGATGCTCTTAAGTGTCAGATGCTAGATGCCAGATGCCAGTTATCAGACTCATGATTAAAATTCCTTTATCGCGCCCTGAATAAAATGCTGCCGTTGGGTCTTGTGCTAGGGCCCGTGAACCTTATCTAGAAGGGTTCACCTCCTAACCGTACACACCCACCAACCGTACAGCCCTATAGGGCTGACAAGCAAATTTTTTCAATTTTCTGCTATTTACTTCCCTAAACTTTTTATATCACTACTATATTAACTTAAAATGTTATTATTATATATATATATACTCCTATATTATCTATATATACTATAGCCTTAGTTTACTCTTTATCTTCTTTTTTTTTATTTAATTTTAAAGTTTTAGAGATACTAAAAAAAGACTATATTAACTAAGCTTATTAAGTCTAAAAAAAAGCTTAAAATTTAACTTTAATATAGAAGATTGCTAATTAATATAGGGTTAGTATTACTATATTATATAACTATATTAATAATATAATACCTACTATAGAATTTAATATAAGCTATTAATAATTAACTTCTAAGAAAGAAACTATTATTATAGGATATATTTAATATCTTTAGGCCTAGGGGTAGCCTAGCTATATTAAGTATATAAAATTAATAGCTTAAGAACTTTATATAGTTAAGGATAATATAAAAAAGCTTAGAATTAACTAGATATATAAGTTCCTTAGATATTACTTAAATCTTAAAATAAAATATATTCCTCTTTTAAATAAAGAGTATACTATTACTTAAGACCTTATTATTTTTATCTATTAGTTTAAACTCTATTAGTAAGTAAAGTAATAATATAATATTTTAAATTAAAATACTTATAATATAAATAAAAAGAGATTTATATAAGATATTATTATAAAATTTAAAGTTATAATTTCTAAGTATAAAAAGAAGGTATATATAATATAATATAGTAATTAGGAGTAGATATTATTAATTAAATATATCTTAATTAATAATAGAATTTTATTACTATATATTATCTTTAAAGTAGTAGTTTATTAATAAATATAGTTTAATATTTATCTTAAAGCTTATATTACTATTAGTTTAAATAGCTAGACTAATAATAAGATTAGGCTCCTTTAGCTTTAATACTTTATAAAGGAATTAATTATTAGATAGTAAGATTAATATTATATATTAATTCTTAATAGCTATATTTCTTATCTTAATACTACTATTATTAAGTTTAGTCTTATTAATAATATTATCCTTCTTTATCTACCTTTATATGCTACTTATATATTATAGCTTCTTAATATTAGTTTTTTTACTCTACTAGCATCTACTTATAAGAAGAATATTTATAATATTATATAACTTAGTACTAGCTACTATATTAATAAAGTTAATTTTTTAGAGTAATATTAAAAGGCTAGAATATCTACTTTTATAATTTATAATATTAAAAGTACTTAGGAGAAAATAGGCTTAGTCTTATATAAATTTTACTTAATTATTAATTATTTTTTTAACCTAAATATGCTTCTACTTAAAGCTTAAAGTAAGTATTATAATATTATAATTTATCCTTCTACTTTATTTAAAGGAACCTTTATTTACTTAAGCCTTAGTAGCTTTTTTTTAAGACTTCTAATACCTACTACTACTCTATAAGTTTATTAGATAATAAAGAAAGTATATAAGAAAAGAAATACTAAAGAGATCTTAAAAAAAGTAAGTAAAGCTATAAGTCTTATAATAATAGAAGCTACTATTTAGAAATATACTAATATAGATCTCTTAAATTTAAATAAAAGAAAAAAATATAAAGCTTACTATTTTAAAGATTACTATACTAATACTAAAGTCCTAAATAAAAAGATCCTTAATAAGTAAAAAATAGCTAATAATAAGTAATAAGGTATTAAGAATTTAAAGATAAAATAGAATTTTCTATATAGAATTAGCCCTAACCTTTTTAATAACTCTAATACTAAGTAATAAGCTATTAAGGATTAGAATACTATATAAAAATTATTAAGATCTATTAGTTTATATTTATTTAACTAATTCTATATAGCTACTAAATGCTATTAAACTATAATAGCTTTATAGCCTACTTTAATATATCTTCTACTATAAAAGCTATCCTTACTATAAAAACTATCCTTGCTATAAAAACTATCCTTACTATAAAAACTATCCTTACTATAAAAACTATTCTTGCTGTAAAAACTATCCTTGCCGTAAAAACTATCCTTGCTATAAAAACTATCCTCGCTATAAAAACTATCCTTACCATAAAAACCATCCTCACTATAAAAACTATCCTTACCGTAAAAACTATCCTCGCCGTAGAAGATATAGTCCCGCGCGAAAAAATTCTATATAGAAAGACTGGAGCAGCCTTTACTATAGGCTTTAAAGCTTATTATCTAATTATCTATTAAGGTTACTATGTAGGAGCTTAACTAAGGTCACTAAGTAATAAAAGAAGGAGTAGGGGTATTAAGGAAATAGGAAGTAGTAGATAGACTAAACTAGATAAAGGTAATAGATAAAGGTAAGTATATTTAAAAACTTTATAAAGCTATATAGCTTATATAGTTCTAAATTATCTATATAATTATATAGATTTGAAAGCTTTAAATAGCTTTAAAAGTAGAAAAAATAATAATATATTAAAAATTTTGGCCGTCAGCCCTATAAGGCTGTACGGTTGGTAGGTGTGTACGGTTAGGGGGTGAACCCTTCTAATCAGATCTTGGGTCTTGGCAAGCACTAGTTTTCTGTTGACCACAGCGCAATCCTTCACTCCCCTTTTCAAATCAGAATGAAACGCAGATGTATTCGTATCAGCTGCAATAATAGGCTATGTAAGCTCACTAGATCTCCTCACTCGGGTTGCACAGGGAATTGGTATTGATGCCATAGTAAGAAGCCATACCAGGAGGACTCCTCTTCACCACTTACCCTAGCGGCGATCAGTCACCTATAGATTGATACCAGCACTTGGCAAAGCAGATTAAAAACCCTTGTTAAATGCTGTGGACCATGTACAGCGGGTGGTTCTAGATTTGTATTCCTTAGACTTTGGCTCAATTGCATTCTTTGATACGGACATTGCTCGACTGGGAGACTTGAGTGCCAGCTTTTTAATCGATACAGGCAAGCAACACAACAGGCCAGCTCCCATCGGGAACAAAGTTGCAAATCATCAAGCTTATCCCGTTGTGGAGTCGCGTGGATGTCGGTGTGAGGAAGTGACTGAAAAGCCTAGTGCTTGGCAAACAGAGTGGACTGCTGTATGTGCAGAGCTTGGTACGGGTGGATTTCTTCCTACCCTTGTGCAGCCCACTCGTGGGCCCACTGTCCCCTAACTGCACCCTTGGTATCCCTCATCTTCACACTGCCCTGCCTTGATCACCGCATCTAGATAGACATCATGACTGTTTGTGATATCGCCTGCTATGTTCGTCAGTAATGACCGTCATTAAGTACTCTCGGTTCTCCTAACAATTTAAACCTTCCTCCTGCTCGCCATGCTCAGCCGGGGTCTCTCCTTCCCCCTCTTTCCGCAGCCAGTGGATCCCCGTGACCCTAGTCCAACTGTATGGAGAATCCTCGAGGACCGGCAAAGGTACTAGCCGACTAGCATCTTTGAAACGTGTCAGGGTCGCTAATACCATGAGATGTGACGGATCTAACGAATGTTTTTCGACTGTTACAGACAACTGTTGGACCAGATAATTCAGGCGGTTGCCAATATAGAGCGCCGGATGGCACGCTGTAAAGACTCCCACAGTCAGATAATATGGTACACGAGGAGCGAATACGAATGTCGTTGACGTGATCTTTTCTAGGGCCGTAGGAAACTGTAGCGCGGTAAAACCGAGACCGCTGAGGAAAATCTCGTCTATCTGTGAGAGACCCGGTTCCTGAAACCAGGAATTTCGAACGGTGTGCTTCGCTCCTAAGAGGTTCGGGTCCAAAATCATTGTGAGTATAACAAGCTGGTGTAATGAATTTTCTCGATCGGCAACGTCTTCCGCCGACAGTCTTTGCCCCTCGACACCAGTGAAGCTTCCAAGGCCCAGGCAAACGCAATTGATTATCTCGATGTTCGGCAATAGATTCAGCTTGTCGTTGAAAGTATGATAGATTTTGTAGTATATGTCTGAGCCTTTTAATTTGTGGTACAGTGCTTGATAATTTTTCTGTATCTCAGACAAGGATAAAGAGTGGTACGATGGCTCATGTGGTGCAATTTGTGGTTGAGCTGTTGCGGTAGAGTCCATACTGAGCTTCCCCAAATTGAGCTGTGTTGAAGTTGGATTTGATGGCTGTGGGCTGATGGGGACAAAGAGTGTTGACGAAGAGGGCCGAGTCACAAAGTCATTGGGGATTCAGATTGGATTCCAGGGTCACACGTTAATAGTGTTCATGAATCAGATGGCTTGGCGGCATTATTCACTTACTGGGAATTGTCGCCAGGTAATCGGCGGATCGGTTGCAGCTTGAGATAAAAAACTACCGTGATGCGGCTGTCTGCTCGAATATTCTATGTACAATCGACAGTATTTTGTCAACAGGTCGGGCTTTATTGACTCCAATGCCAGATAATTCAACGAAAACAGCATGAACCATAAGATTAGGAAACCTTACATTCGCACTCATCAATTCTCATCTCATACCCGAGTAGTAGCCAGGATCAGAAAGTAGGCCATGCTCATCAAGCCATTCATAGAGTATTTCCAGTGGCGGTCTCGAAGTAGATTCCTTGACCTGTTGCACCAGGACCTTTTCCCGCAGGGGACTGGGATTCTTTTGTGGAGCAGGTTTTCGCCTTCGATTCGATTTGGTAACGGAGTTCGGGTAGATGGTGCTGGTTGTATTGGGGAAATGACCAAGCAGAGAGTCAAGATCAGAACCCAACACAAGCTCTGGATTACCGTGACGGGCAATGTGATATCTCATCGCGGCACGGGCTGCTTTCAGGTCTTCATTAACAGCGCCAAGGAGAATCTCGCTGTAGGTGTCTTCATCGGGATTGAATATTGTCGCGTCAATTATCTTGAAAGAGGCCAAATTTCAGCGGAGAGGTCCTTCTCGCATAAAAATAGGAAGTGAGAACCTACATCTCGTTGGAAGCCAAGTCTAGCTCTAATTCCGAGGAGGCGTTTGATTAATCGAGCCACTGACTCATCGCTGCCAATTTGCACAAATTGCAAGCCCACCTTATTCGCGTCTACCATGAGCAGGTCAAGCGAAATTGAAATCTCAGTAATAAGGCTTTCCAATGTCTCAAAGTCTTCTTGCAGAGGGCGGCCGAGAAAGATAATAATATTCAAGCCAGGATGATCATTTCTTACTTCAGGATCAAGGACTGCTAAGGCCTTCTTAAGTTTACCCCAGTGGTCCATAATATATCTGTAGGTATACGTGGGTCCCTGCGGTTCTACCATTTGGGAGATGTCGTGGTTGGAGGTAGCGAAACTCATGCTCTGATCAGAGTCCAACAGGCTAATTCGGAATCGTAGGTGTACATTCGGGACTACCACTAGTCTCTTCGTACATTGCACAAGTGCTGCTCGAGTTTCACCCCATAGGTCATGCTCAAAAGTCGACTCATCCACAATGAAGACCGTGGTATACATAGCGAGCTGGTACAATTCCGACTTCCATTCTGGTTTCGTGTGCTCTGGGAAACCAGCTTCATGACTGCGATTCGACAAAGTCTCACACGATGGGGCGTCCGGTGTGCTAGCTGGATTCTTTAGCTTCATTTCGGCCTCTTCGCCTTTGCCATATTCCATTTGCCGCGTATCAAGGGTGTATTGCTTCACAGTGGTGGCTGAAGACCATGGTGGAACCTCTGTAGCTAGTAATGGTGGATCTGAAATTTCAGTATACTCGGGTGGTTGTTCTGCAAACCATGGCCAAGCTATTGTTTGAGGTGGTGAACGTAATCTTATCAGGGACATGACAACTTCTGACAACACAGCCTTTTCAAGGCCAGAAAACTGTGCATCTTGTCGGCCTATGTAGCAAGCAGTGGGGATAGATACGGACAGATCCAGTATCAGGTTTTTTGGGTCTGGAACTTTAGCTGTCGTCAAATTCCAGTCTGGCTTGCTCGACGGTACGCAGGTATCGTATTGTACCAGATTGTGAGATCTAACAAACCCCAAAAATTTGACTGCTGGGTCATCAGAGATCAGATCCCAAACCGCTACGGCTATCGATAATAATACGATCGTAGAGTCGCTTTTGTAGATGCCTTCGACGTTCGCATATTTCACCTTTGCCGGGACCTTCTTCAGCCAATCAGCCCACGATTCAGCTTCTAACCATTGATCCTCCTCTAACGCGACTGATATCAGGACCTTGGGGCATTTAAAATCTCGATCAGGCCACACCTGGCTGATAGAAGACTCACTCGAATTTGCATATTCTTCGAATGCTGTGGGTTCTGTAGAAGTGTTGGAATTCGATGATGACGCATCGTTGGAGAGACCTGGAAGCGGGCTCGAAGAGCTTGAAGACGTGGAATCCACGCCATCTCCCAACGGAAGGGGGGGTTCTGTGACTGCTACAGTCCGGGGCGGCAAAGGTACAATCTCAATACTTCTTTTCTTACCTTCGTTAGCTAACACGATATACATCGGCGTTCTCCTTCTTTCGTCATAGGGGGCAGCCCCGAATCTAGGCTTCCAATATTTGACTCTGGAAAGCACCTTATTATGAAGCATCGCGGCGGTAAGAGAAGGTCCATACGTCCACCATTTCAGTTCATCAATTAGACTCCGTGTAAAAGAGTGCTCGCCAACACCTGGAGCTACCGTTTCAAATCCACATGCGGCTATCAGCTCGGTGACACCGCTTCCAGTTCCCGTATTTGAGCTTGATGCAGAGGCGCAACAGTCAAGAAGGATGAGTACGTCGCAATCGGCTTGCATGATATTGGTCTGGAGGCCATACCACTGCACCTCAGGTGCGTCGAGTGCCTGAGTACTGAACAGACCAGGTTAATTGCTCTCTCCCATGATGAAGGCAGATAATCTGGGGTGGTACACAACCATGCTCCCAATAAAGAATTTCAAGCAGTGGTATGGATACAAAGAAGTGATTTTATGGCAAGCGTAGATGAGAAAGCTATATGCTCACCATGACCAAATGCATTGACGGTCGTCATTCATATAACCATGACCTCCGTAATACACAATCAATAAGGTGTCTTCGCCCTCGTAATCATCGATGAAGTTGGTAAGCCGTCTGTTAAGTGAGTTGTGAGATCTATGACTAGGTATCTTCCAGTGCTCCACCTCATAATGGTAAATGTTGTCAAAAGTATCTTGTAGCTCTGCAATCTCTTTAGCCACACCGAGGTCATCTGCTTCCCAGCTCAGAAGTAGCACGTGGACTCGTTTATAGCGACACTTTGCTCTCCCGTATAGGGCATCTTCATGTCCGAAGTTGTTAGGGAACGCTGCGGCAGCAGCCTCTGTTACTCGCTCCCCGAACGATTGCAAATCCTTGACGTGGTAGTTTATTAAAGAGATATCATGAGTTCTATCCGCTATTGATTTCATGATCTAAATGTATAGTTGGCTATATTCCTAGATCTGACCGCATTATATTGGGAATACCGTCAATGGAGGGTTCCAAAAGAAGACACAGTGCCAATTTACTGACAAGGCTGATGGTATTGATGCTTAGAAGTACATTGCTGCACAACCATTGATCAGGTTTAGCGCGAGATGTTCAACCACCTTCCCCGTCGGGTATGGTAGAGCCGCTCGGCATTCGGCGCCCCATAGGTGATGGAAGTTGCATGAAGCATATTTGTTCGAACTGCAATGGCTACTTTTGTTGCAGTTGCACTTCGCTCTTTGCAGAATGTTTCCAGGATCGAATACCCGAGAGCAGCGAGTTTCGTAGGTAAGCGCACTAGATAGAAATTTTATGATATTTGCTGGTGAGAGCACTTGAGAAGTGGCTTGCGACCAGTCCGGCAATCATCACTGTGAAGCTCTACAGGCTTCGAGTCCATAGGAGTTATATGCGTTTGATGGAGACACCCGCTGAGTATTTTTGCAGCAATTGTGTATAGTATAGAAGTATAGTATGTAAAGTATTGGGGCATCTGTGATCGTATTCAATAAGGTTCTCTCGCTAACAGATCGCTCGCTGGCAGAATACGAGCTTGGCAGTACGGGAAGGTGGAATGGCGTGCAGATATGCCAAGCTCGTTCCAGGCCGCACTGAGGTATTTTGCTCCATCACTCCTTCATCAACCCACACCTACCTCACCCTCTCTCATCCTTCCATGAGGTGAGGTCTTTTGAAGGAGAAGAAGCCTTATGTGATCGCCAGGTACAAACCCCTACTAAAGTAGTTCACTTCTGAATCAGCCGGCAAGTCTAGCTCCCGCTACTCAATTTGCCCTGCGAACGCGACCACTACCTTAGGCCTCCCCGGACTGCCTGAAACGATTATAATTGGCGCAGTCAGGCCTCATACCCCTCCTGAGTTTCGAACTTCGCATTCCTCCACGTTACACCCTCAGCCAACATCGCCAACGTCGAGTCATCATCCACGACGCCTCATTGCCATTCTCAGCGGCATCCAATGCGCACGTTACTTCTACCCGTTTGACCTCGTTGTCGCTACAACTTTACAATCGTTCTATTCCTTCCATCCACTCCCTCACCATGAAGTCGCTTCTTCTCCCCACTCTTTTCGCTCTCGCGCCCCTCACCCTCGCTCAGCAGGCTCTCATTCCTTCCACCCTACCTGCTTGCGCTGCACAGTGTACTACGCTGCAGAATGCGCAAGGCTCGTGCCAGACCAACCCGACAACTGAATCGTCATGCTTCTGTCAATCTGCCCTTCTTACCCCTCTCAAAAGCAATCCTCCAGCCCAGCTACAGGATTGTACTGCTTGTTCATCAGCGGATTTATTGACAATAGCCACCTGGTATCAAAGCTTTTGTGCCAGTGGCGGCTCTGCTGCTGGTTCTACACAGCCAACTACGACTTCATCTGCCGCCAAAGCTCCTTCGGCAACAAGTCATACAACCGGCGCGAGTGCTGCAGCGACTTCAACTGGAGATCAGTCAGATTCATCATCATCTGGCCCACAAGGACCATGGTAAGGCCCTCCATTCCCGTTCCCCACCTTGGAGCCTTTGTCCTAACTTTGCTCGTCTAGGTTCCAAACTCATTGGCGCTGGGTGGTGATGCTGATTGTCCTCTTTGTTGGTCTCTCACTCGTCGCGTTAATCTTTTGGGCTCTACACCGACGATACCACCGCAGGCGCGAAGCCCGATTTTCTGGCGCACTCGGCGCCCCTCCCAATATCAACACTTGGGGACCTGGGCAGAGTGTGCACGACTTGGGAATGACAGTTGGAGGCGCACCATATCAGGAAAAAGGAAAGGCCAAGGAGCAGATTAGGAGACTTGACGAGCCAGCCCCTGCACGGATGAGAGAGGTGAGGCCATATTAAGGAGGTTGGGGCAAGGGAACGGAAAAGGAGTTTGGCCACTTGGGTTTTTTGGGGGTATCGCATGTCGGTTTTGCTGGGGTTGTCTTACAACTGGGGGAAATGGGCGTTCTTGGAAAGCTGGATGGCTAGCTATGATTACGGACGATTTCCATTCCTACAATACCCAATATAAAATTTTACTTGCAGCACGGTACTCTAAGAAGTACAAATACGAATGAATTATATCCGATTACAGTGAACTGTCTTTGTGTCGATTTCCATTCCTACAACACCCAATATAACAATTTACTTGCAGCGGGGTACTCTAGGAAGGACAAATACAAATGAATTATATCCGATTACAGTACTTTCTCTTTATGTAAACGCTCCTAGACGACCAGATATCTATGCATGGTCAGAAAATCCTTCTCCTGAATCCGACGTCATCATCCTCTCCCACTCGCACCCATACGTTAACCTTCCTCTACAACCCACCTACCAAACTTCATTTTCCTCACGAATCACACCCTACCTAACCAGCAATTGAACCCCCCCCATTCTTCCAACGCCTGATCCTCCGTACACACGGTCCTCACCTTTCATCCAAACCACCACTCCACCTTCCCCATCTCAATCCTCACCTCCACCAAAATGCACAACCTTCCCTTCCACCCTCTCTGAGCGCCATCCTGCCTACCTCAGCATCCGCCTTCTCAATGCACCTAAAAAAGATAAATCTGCAAAAGATTGATCATAGATGAATAGGCGGAAGACGGGGATCAAGCGCTGGAAAGCCGAGTGATGTGCGGAGAGTAGACGCCTCTGAGAGGGGACTTGGAGGGGTGGTGTAGGGAGGAGATGATGGGGAGGGAAAGGAAGGGGAAGTAAATGGAGAGAGGGTTGACTGGACGTGTGTTGGGTTGAGGTCGTTGGGAGATTGTTGACTCGCTAGATGCAAGGCGTCGGGGAGTGCCAGCGGGAAGGAGCTATATGAGTGATACTGGACGTAAGTGGGTGATTCATAGTGGTTGTGGGAGGGCGGGTGTCAGAAGAGGTTAAGATACGGGGTCTAGTCTGTGGGAGGAAGGACGAACGTGGGTAGGGGGGTTGAGAAATTGGGTCGGACGCCGAAGGAGACGCGGGTATGTTGACATCCCGATCTCATGATCGTGGAAGTGGCATTGAAAGAAGACAAGGAGAAAGGCAGAGACATAGGGTGTGTGTCTATAATCTACGTGGTTTCTGCATAGTTGTGCTGACTTGATCGTTTTCGCCGTTCCAGGAACCTTACTCGTACATGGCTGGTGGATGGGATATGTCAACGAGGCAATCATGATTTTGGGAGAACATCGTGAAAGAGAAATACTCGTTAAATACAGATCAATGGAGCAGGTTTGGGAAGACATGAACGGGGTAGGGATATTTTGAGGCAATGGAGGCTGCGTGGGTGGAGTAGATAACGGTATTCGGATGTTGAGATACTGCGGCAGACGGAGGAGCTCTTCAAGAAGATAGATTTCAGGCTGTTGGAGGATCTGATAGAGAAGGCGGAGAGGATGGACTCTACTTGACTAGCAAGGCAAAAGGGGATGTTGCTGGCAGCTGAACTGGTAGGAGAAGGGCGGACGAATTGGTTGGATGCACGCACGTATGGACCGAAGAATCCATCCAGAGTAAAACTCTGGTGTAACATAGATATGACTGCGCAATCGCTTAACTCTCGTCGGACTGTTTACTGTCAAAGCTGGGTCTACGATTTTCACGGCATTGGTGTAAAGCTCTAGCTACAATTCAGGAGACACGCCATGGAGTCAAGACAGTTGAGACGAGTGTTATGCTTTACCATAAAACCAGTAGTATAGCTTGGACCTTTCAGTCATGACGCTTAATACTCAATGATGTGAATGTTGAATTAGTCTAACGATAATGATTAAGGAACGATTAGAACATGCCATGCGTGATCTATATTCTATAATGTCACCAGTGCCAAACCAGGATATCATTCATCCATGGCATTACTCGCAACTCTCTCATAACGCCGGCTGTCTAGACCACTAGGCATCCAGCTTTTCAATAGCCTGGCCCCGCTTACCCCTGCCCCAAAAAAGGCAGCACAAACCCAGAACGGCAAACCTAGAGGTAAGAATCCGCTCCTTAACACCACACTGAAGATCCACGACCACATCGGTGCACCGACCAACGCAGCGAGCGTATTGGTAAGCCCGATATGAACATAAAACTCCGAAACCTTCTCTCCAGGTGGCAGGTTCAACGTTCCATACGCGGTTAACGAATCATAAACACCACTGCCTGCTGTGTATATGCATAATGCTAAGATAAAAAACAGTACTGGAGATGAGAACCCAAAGCCCACCATACCGACCATATTGGCGGTGAGAGCCGCCTGTACAATGAAGAGATCAATTTGCGGCGTAGTCATCTTTGGCTCTAGGTAGACCTTTCGGAAAGTTGGTAGGCTGAAAAGGACAATTGACGAGACCAGTGAGTTGAAAGCCAGAATCCTGTTGACCATTGCTAAAGGCCATTGGAGGTTGAGAGAGATGTACTGAGGAAGGAGAACCTCAATTCGTATGGCAAGACCGTTGAGCAAGAATACGACGATTACCGTGAAAGTGGGATTAGGCAGCCGGAAGAGTTGTAACATAGAAAGGTACGATGCATGCCATGAATGTAGTAGAATACCAATAAGAGAATGCTAGTGCGTAATCAGCATTAAATGGCACAAAATGGCTTTGAAGAGTCCATGTTACCTTGGTACTCTCTTCGCGATGGAGCGATTCTCTTTCCAGCGACGTTCTTTGTATGTCAGGATCATCAGAGGCCATTATGATAGGTCTAGTATCTTCAGCACTCTCGCCACCCCTGCCCAATCCACTTGGGATTGCTGTTGCAAGGCAGGCCGCGAAAATGAAGCATAGGACCGAGAGAGCGTTCAACAGCCAAACATGGCGACTTAATAATACAGAGCCAATTGCGGAGCCGCCGACGCTGGATAGAACCCAAAATGCACTTATGTAGTTGTAGAACTCTGTTCTAACAATAGTCAGTTCTTACCCTGAGCCAAGCTACGCGAACTTTGGTTTAGGGACGGTGCGTGGACCACCTACAATCGGTTTGGAGGAGATATAAGTGCGATACACATCATCGTAAGAGCTATTCGAGTTATCTCGCCACCTCCGACGATTTCGTAAAGAAAGGACAGTAGGGCTAAATATGGAGCCCACGGTTGATGAAACCAGACTGTTCTCATGATAAGCCATCAATATGCAGATTCCCATGTTATTAAGGCGAAGCAATACCTACATATAATTGTAGAGAACAGTACACCCAGGCAGGAAAACAGGACGCTAACGATGATGAGAGACCTTGCCCCTACGATGGGAAGGAACTCCTTGTATGTCGCAAGTACGAGCAGACCTAGCGAGAGAAGTGATACACGTTAGCCCTTGAGCTGTCTGACCCTCTTCCCCCGGAGTAGAACGGGTGCTGTAGAAAAAGCGCTTGGGCATATGGACAGGTTGCTGTAGCATACCGCAAGAAAAGGAGTCACTTTACCGGGCAAATTATGAAGGAATGAATCAATGCCATCCAGGATTGAGAGTGGAGATTGGACCTCATGAATTTTGCACAAGGCTTCGTCCACCTGATAATGGGAATCGATCTTTGTTGGATCGTTGGCTTGATAGTAGTTTAGGCATTGGGCTTGCTGAAATAGATAAACCCTCGAACTTTTATGGATGCAAGTCGCTAAGTAGCTGACATTGAGGACCGCTCCGAGTAGTACAATTTGACGGGTAACGGACATGCTCCGAAGAGGAAGCTCCCGAGACATGACGCTATCTCAAACGGAGTACATTGAAGGCAGTCAGTGCGTGACTATAATTGAAATCTGTTAAAAGCGGGATTCTTTATACTGGACATCGAGCATCATGACCACGGTCAATCTGTAATACCTTGATCTGATGATGCTTGTCATCATGCAATATGCTAGACCTTATGCAGTCTCATATCAATGTCATCTGCGCGAACATCCGAAGGTGATGTTGTCCTCGTGGTGGTAGATGCGCTTAGTCATCAAAGTATCCTTGGCGCTAGGTCCAATCGCAACAGAATGTAAGTGGTGTACGTATATGCGTTATTGAATATAGGTTGTAATACTATTAAGGTACTTTGAGCAGAAAATTCTCTTTTATTGAACACGAACTGAATCCCGAAAAGCTAGAAATTAGGGTTAGGAACCTGTAATGCTATACTTTTCAGGGGTATTCTATATGCACGATATGGTCTTCAATGGCGTGGTTGGAAACTTTAGTAGTATTTGGGATCTGAAGCATCTGTAAAGTTCATTCAGATTGCTCTCTATCCATCAGATTAACCCTCATACGCAGGGTTCCCATCCTCCCTTTCGTCCTTCTCATTCCCTTTCTCATCCTCTTTCTCATCATTTCCCTTGTCTTCATCGTCATCGCTGCCCAGAATCCGAGGAGTATCGTCCTCTGCTCTTGATTTGCTTTTGCCCTTTGAATTACTTGATGTACCCTCGCCAGCGTCTTCAGGGATTATCGCATCTTCGCCGTGATTTTCACTCTACATAAGCTCGGCACATTGGGGGGTAGTACTGGCGGAGATCAGGGGGCCAGGGGAAGGGGAGGGGTCAGAGGGGGCGGTGGGTGCAGATGGAGCATTTGCCAGGCTTCGCAGGAGGGCCTCAGATGTCCGTTGGGTCCTTTTCTCTGCCTCAGTAAGCTCGTCCTTAGCTTTTTGCTCACGACCTTTCTCTATAGGTACGCCAGTTCTGATTCTGACGCACCCCTCTCCCGCAGCTGCGTGTATTCTTGCAAGGACCTTTTTGCACGGTCAGCTGCATCGGCCAGCTTCTCAGCAGCTGCTTGCTCCACCGTCTCGAGTCTTCGCAGCTTTTCTTCTCTTCCGGTCAAACCGGATGGATTCGTCGCTTTCTTTACCTGGTGCTTGGCCTTTTTCTTGCTCTTTTCCTGCTCGAGCTTTGCCTGGAGCTCTCCGATTCGCCTCTTGATAAGTCTAGATTTCCGATTATGTGGAGCCAGCTCGGTCAATCGCTTCAGCTCTTTTTCGTTTGAGAGCCAAGCCTATATTCCCAGCCAAGATGTTGGGTAAGTATCCATGGCCATTTTGACTTGATGCTGGGCAAGGTTACTAGGCATTGACTGATCAGAGACATGCCTTGTCAAGCAGATCAGAACTTCTACGTGCACAGTAGCTGCGTGACACTCTCTGAAGATTATCGATGTGGTCATGGGAGGCTGGACGTAGTGATGTATAGTAGGGAATTTGACATGAGAAAGTCAAGAGAGGTATGAGATTATTGTTCTGCTGCTTCGCTTAAGCATGTAGAATGTTGCCAGTCGCCTCAAGCCGATAGGAGTTCTCAGTGCTGAGGAAATGGAGAGCTGTTTCGATGAATAATCAGTCCAGACCCGTCCTGGGAGGCTTTATCAACATACCACGAGTGAATGCAACAGCTGCCTCAACGTCGATAACGTCACTGGCATAACAATCTGGTACCCTTAGGCAAGGTCTAGGAGGTGTAGGTGGATCGAAAGTAGATTGAGCCAATAGGTGACTTAATAGTGCGCTGTAGAGATCTTATAAATCTTGGGCCTGCACCTTCGTTCTTTCAATCAACAAGTGACCCAAAAAGTCCTTTCCACAGCAGCTGCCTTATCTCAATATAGCTGCCTTATAACGGAGTCATAGTAGTACCGAGCCTTATCCTGCTCGCCGTGTTTGGCCGCCCCCTTTTCCTCTCAGTATGGAATTTCTTCTTCGCCCGAAGCCTGATTCTATTCGAGAGTGACGAGCCAGTCCAGTCACAGGTCAATGACCAAGAAATGTGTCAGATTTTTAGGCTTAGTGATTCGGCGCAAGTCGCGTTGTCGTGATGAATACCGCACTCCGGTGTGGCTTCCAGGTTTATGGTAGTCGATGAGCATGCAGGCATGAGAATGTGTGTAAGTGGTAGGACCATGGCAGCAGAACAGAGTGCCGAACGGTAATGGTGTGCTGGGAAAAGTGATCTCCCTAGCAGCAACTTGGTAGAAACGAGATGCTGCCACCAACTCCAGGAAGGTGTTCGGTAATCCCGTCTTGAGGAAATACTTACCCTGCTCGGAGGCTGAGGTCATTAATACCATCAGATGCCATTTCTGGATGTTCACACCAAGCTCAATTTGCACTGTGAGAATCTCGCCCGCCGATGGAGCATTGGTTTGATGAAGCATGAACACGTGCAGATCGCCCAGCAACAGTACCTTTCTAGCGTCATCAAATATTACGGACATGACCACGGTGGCAGTCTGGGCACTATCTCCTCGAGCTCTAGCCTGACACCACCTTCTCTTCAATGTTCAGCTTACATGCGCCAAAAGCTTCGAATAATCTCCCAGCGAGTTCGACCCTCATATTATAGCCACCTTGACCCCTTAATCAACAGGATACTCCGAACCCCACTGCGCCATTGAAAAGATCTTCCCAAGCTACAACTTACGGTCCAACTTTCTCTTATCCTTGGGCTCTCTTCTGACTTTTGAAGGGGCGCTGGGGGAGATAACAATATTCAATTCTACCAAGCCGCTCATATCTCAGCCCTGACCTGTAAGTGACGTAGCCTACGCAGAATCTGCGTAGGGGTATCAGAAAGGGCGATGAGGCATATAATCATGCCCAGGTGTCCGATGACGACGACAGATTGCTGTCTTTCGCGAAGCTGCAGTGTACAACGGCTAGGTGAAGCAATCAACACCGCTGCTGTGCCAGCCATGACGTGGACATACAACAGAAAATGCGTCCCATGTCACTAAATAGCCCCAAAACATGAAGCCACCACATCCTATTCCGAGCATGCTTAAGTAAGGTAATTTAGCACTCAAAGACCGAAGACCAATTGTGATTCACTGTTTGCTGTCCCGCAATGCTTGCCGCCGGTTCCTTGCATTTCCCGTCATTCATTACCATTCAGTACCCTTCCATCCTCACCGTAGGCTCAATAATCCTCTTCGCGACTTTAAGCCACTTCTTTCAAAGTAAAAGATGCATTGAGAAAGAGCCACAAGCTCCCAACATCTAGACAAGTATGAAATCCATTCTGAGGTTGAAGGGCTATGTTTGTTGACTTCTTGAGTCGTGTTGACCCAGAAACCTCACTTGCAAGCCTCACTTCCATCTTGGTTCCTTATTTCTCCCGCTACAATTAACACTCATCTCGTCGTCCACCAAAGCCTATTCTGTCATTATAAACCGAAAATGCTGTCCATCTAATGTGCACGACATCTGCACCCGCTTTGAAACAAAATACCGCAAGGATGACAAAGCTCACCACTTTGAAAGAACTTCTGACGCGTGAGGTCGAACCCAGGTTCAGCGATTATGACGAACTGGCACGGAAGTGCACGGCAAGCACAAAAGCCCATGGCCTATGGGACTGGAGAGAAGATCGAGATGTTGTACTGCTGGAACTGACTTCTCGCAGTCATCGAATTGCTTGTTACTTGCGCCGTGTGTCCATATGCCAATCCAACGCAGAGGATGAGACAACGAAAGAGCAGATAGCAGCAAAAACTACGCAGCTCCTTCTGGACATTATTCCCCAGTGTCTTGACCTGATTG
This sequence comes from Cladonia metacorallifera KoLRI002260, assembly GCA_000482085.2. Classification (NCBI taxonomy): domain Eukaryota; kingdom Fungi; phylum Ascomycota; class Lecanoromycetes; order Lecanorales; family Cladoniaceae; genus Cladonia; species Cladonia metacorallifera. Next base: position 1,967,841 of record KI911112.1, read on the forward strand.
GACTTTCTGATGTCGTCAAATTCCTTGTGCCAGGTTTGACTGCATGTCTCTCTCCAAGGTCTCCACCATCCATGCTCCAGCAGCTGGCTGAGATTGTAGCCGGCTCTAGCAAATTGGTGCAGATTTTGATTTCCGATCCAGCCGGAAGCCAAGTTTTCGGCAAGTGGGTGTCCAACTCAAAGCACCAACCCACCACCCTCAGAAGATGGACCACAAGTCTCATTGATATGATTGCAACCTGTAACAGCAACCATGGATTATCTGCTGAGGTCAGGCAATGGACCACCCTCAAATCACTAATAGACAAGCTCCAAGAGTTGCACCGGGTCAATGAGAATCAAACATCAACGCTTATGAGAGACTCCAGAATGGTCGGGTCTGACGGAAATTTCGTGTCTGGAGCAGCCTTCACTCGACTTGATGATCTTCTTGTGAATTTGTTACAAGAATTTCATCTGCCTGCACCCAGTTCCGACCGTCTGCTTGTGAACATTATCGAGCAACTTGAGGGCGAAAAGACGCTGCAGATCCTGAGTCGCATCGCAAAGACCTTCCCGTGTAAATTATGTCATGGGAACGTACAGACACAGTCTGTTCAGTACTTTGAGAATTCCGTGGATGCTGACGACTCTGCATCAGCTCAAATCGACCCGGGTAAGTGTCTCGATCTTTTGGGTAGGGCCATTGGAATATGGAAGATCAGACTCTCAGGGACGGCACTCAAGAGTCTACAGCTTCTCATTAGCTCAGGTCTGTCCTTGCCTACGCTAGGAAATTTCACATGGAATGCTGATGACCCTGTAGGCTTTTCGGATCCTATACAGCAGAGACTGATTGAGATGGCTAATGGAATTTGGGACAAATCTCTAGCGGGAGACCACAGACAGAGAAATCGTCTGAAGGTGCCACTCGCGAACACTAAATGTGGTCGCGACACGTTTATCCTGTGGCAGGTGGATGTAGCAATGACTGATGGTGTCGCGCAGCAGATAATCACAGGTTGGTAGTACTACTGCGAGGGATCGTCATATAAGCTTACAATTCCTAGTATGGGAAGTTGGTGACTCGGCACAGGTATGTGAATTTACATCTGCTGACGTTCTCACGCACTCGCTGACAGCCTCTTGTGCCTGTAGATCACCAAAGCGATCAACAAAGTTTGCACTCTTCAAAGAAGCTATACTCCAGAGATAATCAGGCGTTGTCGCCACAAACCCAAGTTCCTCAAAAAAATCCCTGCCCCTGTACAGTTCGAAGATGTTGAGTCCGGAGTTATCATGCCGACAGACAAAGCTGAAGGTCTGGATGTCCGTGTACTTGACCATGATACGATTGAGATGGCGAGTCTGTGGCCCGCCCTCATCTGCACTCGCTACAACTGCTGACTCGGATAAAGATAAATTTTACGCCTTCTCGGAGCCACTGATACGGTCAGTATTCAGCGACAATATAACTGCAGAGCTGCCCCTCGACTTGTCGAAAGATGAAGAGTGCGTGATCGCCCATTTTCATTCTTCTACTCTCATCTTAGGGAGGAGTGGAACTGGCAAAACGACTTGTTTGATATATAAACTTTTGGCCCAATATTTAGCGGGGAAGGTGCTGAAGGCGGGGAGGTTGAGACGACAGGTATTTAAAACTAAGCGCAAGATGGTTTCATCTCTCTAACACGATTTATGTGACTTATCCAGGTCCTCATTACGCGCTCCACATTCCTCGCAGACAAGATCCGGGTCCACGTGCAGAGGCTGATCGAGACTTTGACTGAGAAGTCTTTTATCCTGGAACCTCTACACGAAAGAGGAGACATCTTCTCAGAGGATCCCACAAGAGATGCGATCAACACGCCCATACATTTATTGCAAGATGCGTCATTTCCGCTAATATGCACGTTCGACGAATTCATGAAACTCTTAGAGAACTCGATACGGTGAGCTTTTGGCCGTTGTCTATCTCGATCGCATCCTTGACAAAAGTGAATGCTGATATAGGCTTCTTCGTCTAGGCTGATGGAAAGGGAAGGAGCCTTTGATACCTTTCGCCCTGTTGTCGACTATCAATCCTTTGAGTTGGACTACTGGCCAAGATTTGCTCAGAATGTTACCAAAGGCCTTCCTGCCGCGCTTGTATTCGCCGAGATTATGGGCGTGATCAAAGGCTCGTCGAGATCTTTGGAATCATTAGCCGCTTTACATAAGGAGGAGTACGTGGCTCGAAGCCGTCGCTTAGCGCCTACATTCGTTTTGGACGATGAGCGGAACCGAATCTACAGCGTATTTGAATCATACGAGGCCCTCAAGACTAGCCGAGGCGAGGTGGATGATATTGATAGGGTTGTCAACGTCTTAAAGACAATGCGCCGCGATGCTAATGTGAAGGCATTGGTGCGATCTGCATTCGACGAGATATATATTGACGGTAAGTGAGACAATCGGAATAATCAAGCCGACTGCTGAAACTTAAACAGAGGTGCAAGATCAGCGGACCTTGGACATCGGACTCTTCTTCAATCTTGTTGCTGATTGTCGGGGCTTTCATTTTGGTCTGTGCACCAGAGTCATCAGTCACGCACTAAGCTTACATTCATGTACTAGCTGGGGATACTGCCCAAGCAATCTCCCAGGAGTCGACGTTCCGCTTTGCAGATATCAAGGCCCTCTTTTACGACCATTTTATTGATCTAAGCAACGCAACGAACCAGGCCCAACTAGCCCAACCAACTATGTTCGCTTTGAGCAAGAATTACCGCTCACATCAGGGGATCTTGGCTTTAGCATCGCAAGTTATGGATTGGCTATGGAAAGGTATCCGAGCTCCTGGAAACCGTGCATTCATAATGATTAGGAGACTGATTAGCTAGGTTTTCCCGATACGATCGACAAACTAGGTCCTGAAATAGGGCAATATACCGGGCCAAGACCGGTTATGTTTCGTGAGTACCCACTAAGATACTAAGTTGCTTTCTACTCATAATCAACTCAGTACGTTGCGAACCGAGCGTTCTGATAGCCAATAATGTAGGCCAGGGCAAAGCATCTGAGAAAACCGCCGAGTTTGGAGCGGAGCAAGTAATATTGGTACACGACAATGCAGCGAAGGCTAAGCTACAAGCAGAAATTGGGGACATTGCTCTAATCTTAACAATTCTACAAAGTAAAGGCATGGAGTTCGATGACGTTATCCTTTGGAATTTCTTCACGGACTGCCCATATCCTGCCGGTTTGAGAAGTTTGAGTACGTTAGGTGGAAATGAGGCCACGAACGCCTTCGATGCAAGGAAACATCTGGTACGAAACCAGTAAAGTTGATCTTGACAAGGGAAATGAGAGCTGACCACGAGAATTCAGCGCATGTGCTCAATACTCAAGGTACAATGCCAATACTATGATCCGTATAACGATTGCTGATAGCATGATTGCAGAGTCTTTATGTGGCTGTCACGAGGTCGCGAATTCAATTGTTCTTGATGGAAAGCGGAGATCGTGAACTAGCTCCTGTGGAGAAGGCGTTTCACGAAGATGCACCAGTGCCGCTTGTCGACGTGACGAGGCCGCACGAAGATGATGTGAGTTTCACCGCTATCGAACATAAATTACTCGCTTACTCTTCCAAGTTTCATGCAAAGCTCGAGGCATTGCGGCCAGGCAGAGTGGTAGATCGCCGTAGGTGGGCCTTAAGAGGAGAGCAACTCATGCACTCGAAGAACTACAGGGATGTCAGTCCACGATAACCTTCCTATACTGGTGGCTTGGTCTTTAGCTGATTATGACCAGGCGCTGTTATGCTTCGAGAAAGCTAACGACGAAAAGAACACGACTACAGCAAGGGGAAAGCTTGCGGAGGAGGAGGGCCGGATATCTGAAGCGCGGGGTGATGAGGAAGCTTCCCGCCGTCACTTCCAAGCAGCGATCGATTACTTCTTGACGGTGGATCTCGTTCGTGAAGCGGTTCAGATATACACGAGATTGGGAAGATTCCACGATGCTGCGGGTCAGTAACTACTGCTGATGGCCGAGTTCCTTTACTGATGTTGGAATGCTAGAACTATTGCACGAACATGGGGTTCTTGGCCCAGCGGCGGAAAGCTACGTCAAGGCCAAATACTACATGAAGGCTGCAGAGTGCTACGACTGTAACGGCCAACATGAAAAAGCTGCCGCCACATTACGTCAAGGTGGTCACTTCGATGAGCTGGTCGCCTACGTAAGGGTGTAAGTTACATTGTTGCTCATACGACTGCTCTGCGAAGCTGATCAGATTACATAGAAACCGAGAGCACGTGTCTGCTCATACTTATCAAAGCTATGGCCGCCTCGGAAAGTTGCTTTTGAAGCAGGGCAAGATCAGCATTGGCCACCGCAAAGATGCTATACACAACCTGGGTTCCCTAAAAGCTCAAGAGTCATGCTTTATTGAGTATCGAATGCTCGAAGATCTAGCTGAGCTGTATCTAGCTCAAGAAAGACATGTAGAGCTTCTTAAACTACATCTTAAGCAGGGAGACCTGGAGAAGGCGCTCTCTGTGCCTTTCAACAACGAATCTGCTGCCAACATTCCAGAGCACAGAATATTGGAGCTCGTGGATTATATTGCTGCTAAGCAACTTTTGGGACAGTCAAAAGCTCCTCCGGGAGGTACTGACATCGACTTACCCAAGGTCTTCAAAACAAACACTGTCGACAAGAGACTTAGCCAGTGGAATCTGGGACTCGGCAAGCGCTGGGTGCCACAAGCGGAATATAAGTTAAATGACCGAACGCTCATGGAACTCGAACATGCCGACGTAAAACAGTTCACAGGTCTCCAAGTAAGTTGAATCAATCGCATAACCTGTGACCACGCTAATACCGAAAGATCATCTTCGACAATAATGCCTTGAAGTCGTTACCTGATTTCGATACGATCCCATTCAAAGCCTTTCAGGCGGCTAGTGAAGTCATTTTGAAGCTTGCTTTAGGGGAAGGAGAACAGGCCAAAGCAATGACGCTACTTCTTGCTGGTGTCTGGCAAACCGACGACAATCCAAAGAAATATATCACCTTGCCTTGGTCTCCACTCTCTAAAGGTAGTTCTGGAAGTTACCAGGGCGATCCTGTTCTCGAGGCGCGGAGATGGATCCTGGAACAGACTGTATCCGCTTTTCTCTCATTGGACATCATTGCAAGGGCTCTTTGGAAAATGAAGTGGCCAGTGAGATGCCTCCATTATCTTCAACGTGGCAAGTGTTCAAATGAAAATTGCAGCAGAATGCATGAACACGTATCGAAGAGGGACTATTACCATATGATTGAGGTCGGCTATCACATTATTGCCCGGGGGAAAAAGATATCGTTGCTAAATTTCTGATAGGAACTAGTTGAAATGACCGGCACCCTCTGTTGTTTTACCCAGTTATACTATGCGCGGGTGATGCCAGTACTATTCCAAGAACAATTCCTTCCAGCCAGTAAGTAAAATCTTCGGTTGCAATCCCGACTCGACTGAGAATCTAATGCAGGACGGCACTGGCTTGAACGATTGTTACGAACGGTTACATACGTCTCTTCTCTGGAACAAGACGCTGAAGCCATCATGAAGGCGCAGTCTCAGCTGTTCTCCGGCAGGGGAACATACGTGGGATCAGCTCTAGAGGACCTACTCTATCATAGACTGGGCAAAGATTGGGCACAGAGAGCTAACCTCTCCTGGGTCCTGGAGCAATTGCAATTCGCAAGCCAGATTGGTACGCTTTTCTTATTTCCTGGAATTACTCGCCTGTGATGTTGCTGATCTCTGGCGCTACAAGGATCAAAATGCAGAGATAGATTCTCCACAGCTCTTCACAACAAGCTCCGCTTCTCGGGGGTTAAAGCTCATTCTACGATTCAACACCTTCGTCTGCTACGCTTGCTCGAAAGAGATGCTAAGACCAGGAACCACTGGTCTTTCGTACGTTCAATCAAAGACATTGGTCTGCTATACTTGCTAACAGCAAATTTTGAACAGCGAACCAATCTGCAAGGGTTGCTGAATAATATGGAAATCATCGAAATCCACGATTTCTCGAATATGCACGCTGTTACGACCACTTTGGAGGAAATCGCGACATATTTGGTATTAGAGGGTCATTTACGGTCATTCCAGAGTCATCAGCTAATTGCAAGGTTAGATTTTCACGACACGTACCGCTGCGTTTGCAATTCCCCAGACTTGGGCCTACTTCTATCTGCCAACATTCGTGGAAAGTGCCCCAACCGATGACTCTTTGGCTTGGACCGACAGATACCTCTATCAGGAATGTCTTGTACACGTGGTCAATTGCTTCTGTAATTTGCTGTCCCGTCTAGACGACACTTTGCAGGATATTCAAGGAGGTTTTAGTTTTTGTTTCGGGGGACATGTTTACGATAGGATCATGCTACAGCAGCGGAACTTAGAGCTCCTTGCTGTCATCTTGATCAACTTATCGGGTAACGAGCGCGGGTTTACACAAGCATGGAGCAAATTTCGTACGGTATGTAGGAACCATCACATGTCGATTAGTAGTATCTAATGAACGAAGCAGATCCTCAAATGTCGATCCGTTGGATCTACTCAATTGGATCACAAGAACATTGCAGAGCTCGCATGTGTACTTGCCCGGTCTTTCGAAAAGTATGGGGACAAAAACAAGATATTGCTAGTCAGCAAACAGCCTACACAGAATTATCTGCTTCGTAAGCTACGACATCAACCGTGCGTGGAGGAGATACGACTCGACATCATCACTGCAACACTACCGGAGCGAACTTCCACCTATGCCACATCTGAAGAGATCTTGACAATCACAGGTGGCAACCAACCGTTCGAATATACCGCGGGAGAGTTGAAGGCTGTTGTTAAAATCAAAGACTTTTGGCGTCAGCACCTTCCAGGCCTTCTTCGGCGTCGAAAGTATATGGCAACCCCGGAAGGTCAAGTGTTCAAACGCCACTCGGACTTGTGCGCTAAGTACCGCAGCAGCCCCAAAATCTACATCGTTCTCTTGTCTTCTGCAGTTGAAGTCTGCATGAAAGTCGATAGTGTACAGGTCTCCTTACAACATCAACATGAAAGAATCATGAGGCATATTGAAGGAGCAGACCCTTCCGAGGATACTTACGAAGCACTTGATGGCTGTCTGCAGCGCCTGCTTAACCTTGAGTTTGAGTTAAAGAGCCAAGCGAAGCGTATTTCAGCTAGTAGTGTCTCCAAGATTTTGGAGTCGGGCGATTTGAGAGAGCTGCGGCAAGTTCTGAATGTTGTAAAGGCTTCGACTGCAGCTGCAGAATTGGGTCTTGTTCAGATTATGACGGAGATGCAACATATGTAGAGGGTAGATGGTAGCCCGTGCACGGGGAAATTGATGTAGATTAGCTAGGAGACCAGAATACAATGGTTGTAGCGCTGACGAGAGCTGAAACAAGCTGCAAGACGGTTATTAGTCTGACCCTCAACTTTCAAGATCTGTGTGAACAATTGGCGCAAGAAAGATCCACTGTCAAAAGCATCGTTACCCGAACCATCATGATGCATGTTTTCCAATCTGTATAGACAATGAGAAGTAGAGAATGGCGCATAAAATTCCGCCTAACGGCCACATGCCTCTCAAAGGGTTACAACCCAATCATTTAAGTCTTAGCACTGGTTCAAGCAATTTGGCCTTGCGAAGAATATTCTATCCTTGCTGACACAGATAATTCTTCTTAACGCCGGCCTTAGAGATTGAGCATATGCAGATCCTCGAGGGCTACAACCCCGAGAGGTCCTAAGTACAGCACGTATACTGAGCAGACGCAGATATCCGGTGGGTGTGGTTTCTACCAGTACTTAAATACTGCGTATATACTAAGTATTTTCGATCCCGTTAGAAAATTAGTCCTTGAAACTTAGGCGTGAGGTTCTTGAGTAAATTTTTTCAGGAGTAGGGTCTCTAAGGAAAAACTTGCATATGGCAAGGTTTAATTGGCAGGAATCCAACTGAATTTTGTTGTGATGGAGCTACTACCTAGCCGGTAAAGCTTCAATACTCGATTACAAAGAGACATTTTAGACATGGTCACTTAGGCATTAGGATATATTCTTGGAGGCTGGCTTCTTTGCCCCTGGGCCAGGACCAACTTGCGGGGGACATTTGTAGGGGCCTTTGCCTCCTTTACGATCCTACCCGATGGGGTTTGTGGTCAAGGATTGGCATCAGACGGCTCCGGGGGCCAGATGAATAATGATAAGATTCTTCGTCCCACAACTTCTTCATCCCCCATGTACTAGCAGGAGGCCATCAAAATATGATACAAGATAACGATCTCTCATCAATGAACCGGTGTGTCTTTGGAGTGCTAATTAATTAAATATCGTGAATGGCATTAATGTTGCCGGGCCCGAGGCGTGGGGTCTCCTTCCACTCCCCCACCAATAATTTCGACCCGGTCTCGATAGATGAAAAGCCACTCTGTTCATAAGGTGGTCCACGCCAATGTTTTTCCAATGCTCCTAAAGTTAAGATGACTTCAAAGTCTATCGAGAGTCCGTGCCTCTTCTCCCCTTCTGCGATCCGCAAAACGAATCCTGGTTGGCCGGTTGAATCTCTTCCTGACCATGATTGATCTGTGAATGAGGCTATGGGGCGCGGTTGTCGTTGATAAGTGTCTCTTCCAGTATTATGTCTGGGCGTCTGCGTTATTCATTAACTTGCTCCGATGTGTATGGGTGAAGAACAACGTCCGTTGTTGAGGGTTTCAGCTCCGATGTCAATGTTGCATCCAATGGTCTTGTAGTCAATGGAGAGTTCGATGACCACGTACAGGCCGAGAAACAGTATCAAAACTTGGAAAAGTCCATGGCAAAGACGAGCTCCTGTACTGGGGGTAAATCGGCGCTCGCCACAGGAATCGGCAACATCCCCGCTGGGGAACATGTCTGGGAGCAATTTCTCGAATGGCAATGCAGTGTCGACGAAAACGCTGCGGTCACAGGGTTCACAATACATTCTCTTTGGAATCTGGTCAAAAGCTCGAAGAATATAAATATAATCATATGTAGACCGGCATCGAGGACGCCTACGAGTATGTTTAATCCCGTCCAACGACCCGCTTCACCAGTTGCCATATGATCGTGAATGCAAGATCTGGCGGTCCTGACTTGTTTAGCCCTGAGACATTTGTCGCCCCTATTCCTGCAATTCCGGTTTCCAACGGCGTAATCCTTTCGAGTACAGAATCCTACTACGAAGCGTGTCCGGATATTCTGCCCCAAGACTTGCCTGCTGATATTAACACTGAGTGAGTACCTCAGCTTGATCAATGCTAAAAGCCAATACAAATCTAATGTCCATTTCCACAGCTTCATCATAAAGAATTACAGCCCTACTGTCGATTTTGGGCTCTATCATGGTGAGGCAGCACCTCCTAACACTGGGAACCGTGGAATCTCAGTCAACATCCTGCAGCCTGGGGTGCGTAAAGACCTGTCTTTCTTTTGCACCCAACCTTTGTTAACTGGCTTGTCCATTTTGAGCCGGAACTTTGATCTTGTACTTCATAGGACGTCTATACGAATGATCATCCGTCAGTCGATATTATGCATTCCATCAAGATACCTGTTAATCCCAACGCGAATGACAAGGCAGAACGCAAGCGGTCCGGCGGGAAACTTCTCAATTGCAATCATCCTCGGGCAAAATCCGAATCCCGTGGTCGTTGGCTCATAGACAGAACAGCATTCTACTGCAAGAGAGCGTTCGAGGGTGTTTTGCTCTATAGATGCCGCAGCGTATTTGATCATCTTGTCAAAGACAGTGCAGAGGCCGAAATACTCGAAACTTCTGCTATTGTATACATCTAAGGGTACGTCAGCGACTGTAGTCTTTGGTTTCCGTGTTTTGCCAAAATGCATGATTTCCTTTAGTCAGGCTGACAACGCAATTTGAATACCAAGTTCTCATCTAGATTAGCCTGTCTCCGTGAACTCTGCAACTTCCATGCTGACACGAGGTAAAAATTGATTGTACACTTTGTACACTTACGGTATACTGTGGGGCATTTTAGTCACGCTGAATCGAAAGCCAGAGCGCCAGAGCGCCAGATTGGCAATGCAGGAATCAAATTTGTCACTGTATCTTTCATCTTGGGAGCACTGTCATTCTCTAAAAGAGAAAGACGTCTAGCCTCTTTCGCTTGTCTATAAGCCCAATTTTGCCAAGGGTTGCCTAGCCAGTAAAGTTGGGACTATACACTTGAGACCCTTGAATATCGCCCCACTTCGACGCGCGACGCGTCTGGAGCAACAGCGCGTTATTAGTGCCAACAATCAAACTTCGAGAACATAGCTACCTATGTGTAGTCTGGGACGTTGACATCGCTCTCTGCCGGCCATAATATTATCCACTAATATGGATGGGCATAGTTTAGCACCCGATTGGAAACCCTCAACGCCTTCTACCCTCGATAATGAGCCTCAAGATATTAGCAAAAACTATGAGATACCAGCTCCATTACCTTCGACTTCTATGAGCGCCCTGAAAGAACGCATCAAGAGCCACTATGAAATAAGCTCTGATTACTACTACTCTCTTTGGTATTTCAACCCGCTGCCTATATCTAGTGTGGACTAACCGGCAGGGGTGAGCATATTCATCATGGCTACTTCCTCCATCCTGAAGATTCAAAAGAGATAGCCCAGATTCGGCTCATAGAGCTCCTGCTCGACATTTCCAAATTGCCTCATGGGAACAGTGTCCTTGATGTTGGTTGTGGAATTGGTGGTACGACACGGTATCTCGCGGCAAAGAATGCGTGCAATGTTACCGGGATCACAATTAGCGGACAGCAAGTAAGGATAGCAAGAGATTTGACAGTCAAAGAGGCTGGACCTGGCCAGGCAACGAAAGATCAGTCTGCACCACTGAAGCTGAACGACGGGATGGTGCGCTTCATCGAGCTCGATGCCGAGAAAATGGGTGAATTTTTCTCCAATGAGCCAAATAGATCCACCTTCGACGCTGTGTGGATCTCTGAAGCGATGAGCCACTTGCCCGATAAGAAGCTCTTCTTTCAAAATGCAGAGATGTTACTGAATCCAGGGGGAAAGTTAGTAATAGCAGATTGGTTCAAGGCGGAGGGTATGACGGATTCAGAATTGGAAGCAGATATCCGGCCAATCGAAGGCGAGTTCGCTTTGTTGACGACAACGTATGCGCTAACGGACGCAGATGGCATGCTACTCCCCTCATTGTGCACTCAATCGGAATATGTCCAATATGCGAAAGATGCTGGACTTCAAGTTCACAGACAACCTTTTGATATTAGCAAAGAAGTATCCAAGACCTGGTAAGTTGTGCTCAGAAACCCGACATGACTCCTATAGCTTACTGTACTCAATACTCAAGGGATATCTCATGGTCACTTATTCAGTCGCCTGCTCTTTGGGCGCTCGCATTTTCCCATGGGCGAGATGGTATTGCCTTTTTCCAAGCTTTCCGGGCAATGAGAAGAGGCTATGCGAACGGGACGTTCCGCTACGCTGTAATGGTGTTTCAGAAGTAATAACCTTAATAAACACTTGTAGGGTGTTTTTTGTAGCGAGCAATCTCTTGTGCAGAAGAGCCACTGAAAGTTTTTAACTCAGCCTTCAATTTCCTCTCCACATCTTTCTCAATGCAAATGCCTCTGCTGCAGCATCTTCCCGAAGCCCAACTATTTCCTTTGCAGTTCTCTCACGGATGCTTCTGATCTCCCAGGTCGATCATAAGCGCGCCGCACGTTTTCCTCTAGTGCTATATCGACCTCAGCAATTCTACGCCTCAGCTCTTCATGAGTCTCATCGTTGACTCTGACGTCTTGATTTGAGCTTGCAACGAGCCCGAGTTCCAGCGCTTACGTTGAGGACTGGACGCCTTGAACAACGAATTCATTAACCCTTATGTTATTTAAAAGACTGTGCATTGTCGTAAATCCTTGCCCACGTCTTTCGGTCTTTGAACCCAGAAGTTCCATTTGCCATCGAAGTACCGGGCTTCTCTGCATCTGGTAACAGCGACATTGGCTCTTTCCAATCCGCCCATGAAGCCGGACCACCTCTCAATCTTGAAAAGGCTGATGATGACAATATCCAAATTCTCCCAGAGTGACAACGGGTACACTACCTCTAACTATCGCGCAGCCAGCTTAAGTCTTTAGCAGTCCAGCGATATCGTTCTTATCCTTGCCCACCGTTTCGAAGCGCACTGGTTACTGTACCACTCGTGAAGCCTCTTGGTGGACTGATCAGCTAGCTCAGTGTCGCTATTCTAAAGTCTTCTACCCCAATTTCTTGCAGTCCCGCTTTTAGTGGCAAGCTATATTAGCGCCGTAGAAGGGTTTACGCCCCAACCGTATCCACCCGGCAACGGTACAACCCCCTGGAGATGTCCTGAAATTGGTCACTCAGGAGATGGAGTTATTCCTTAAAGCTGGGTCTTTTGACCGCTGTATCTTGTCTCCTAGGGGTCCAGCTTTAGGGACTTTTCGCTCACTTTAGGCACTAGCCCCACAGGGCTGTACGGTAGGGGGGAGAACGCCCCTGCTATTGCCACATGTCACTGTCACCAAACCTACAATTTTAATGCACAGTGTCGTCACTCTCGGTACAGCTTTGTACTGCCTCCAACGTTCGGAAGGATGTTCGGAGCAACAAGCTGCTTGGGCCGCCGGAAACCGACGACCGAGTTTAAGATAGAAGCTGCATTATCTAGCTTCTTTCACCGTTTTCTATGGGCCAACTCAGAGAGTAGTATGGAAATGGGCTTTAGTATTCATACCGCTATTTGCCCTGACCAATGGCTACGCTACCCTTCCTCATAACCCTTTTGTACACGGTTGATTTGCTAATGCAAAGGTATCTCCAGCGCGCATCATTGCGCAAATGTGGCTCTGATAACGGCCTGCTTCGCACATCTGGCTATATCTCCAGTGATCTCCTTGGGAGTCTCTGGTACCTCGTGCCCCGCTCTATGATCAAACAGTCCTCTCCCCTCTGTCACACATAATTCCATCATCGCCATCAAGGTAAGGTAATTGGACGTGTAATTTACCTTACGTCTGGTGCCCATGCCATGGAGACACAGAATACGCATTATGATCTCGAGCCACGAGCATGGGGTTATTCTCTCTCCCGAGTCTCGTTTCTCGTGGGATGATGTATCGCAAGTGGTGTCGGTGTATGGGCACATAGGTTCTTCAGATGAGGCGCAAGCTGCTAATGCACGCTTGCAAACCGAAGCTATTCTCTCAGCACGGGATGTCCCAAGCGGTGGCGCTTGTAGGCCCGAATGGCCTGTGCAACGACTCATCTCAATGCCGTGTACCCATTATGAGTTGCCAATCACAAGACTATCACAAAGTTTAAATCATGGGATCCACCTACCATCATCTCTTTACCTTACCTAGATCGATGTTGTCGTAAAGAGGTCGGAGTTGATCATATTGCGCTCGATCCCAAGCTCTCAAGTCCACCACAAAGACTGCTATTCTATTGTCCTCATAGGTGTCGTTCCACGTCTGACCCTTCGACAACCCAGCATAGCACTACCTAGCCAAGCTTCCAGAACCATGGAATTGAATGAGGACATTGCCGTCATTGGTCTGGATCTCAGATTCCCTGGAGATGCATCGACACCAGAAAGCTTCTACGAGATGTTGCAGACTGGGCGTTCTGCCTTGAGTGACATCCCTAGTGACCGCTACAATCTAGATGCCTTCTATCATCCGGACCAGGACAGAGCCGGTGCAGTCAGTCGTCACAACGCTCCAGCTATGCATGCAGACGCTCTTACTGACTGATCCATAGCTTAATGTTAGACAAGCTCACTTTGTCAAAGACAATATTGCGGCCTTTGATGCCCAATTCTTCTCCATCACGCCTGCTGAAGCGGAATGCATGGATCCGCAGCAACGAGGGTTGCTGGAGTCTGTTTACCATGCGCTCGAAAATGGTGAGTGGTAGCGCATGCTTGGTAGGATATCTCTAGTATCACTAAGATCCACTCATAGCTGGTATTCCAATGTCAAAAGTCCTCGGCTCCAATACCTCCGTGCATATTGGATGTTTCACACGAGAATACGATAGCATCATATTCAAAGATCCTGAAGTGGATCTCAAGTACATCGCCACAGGGACTGGCACCGCCATGCTTTCGAACCGACTTAGCTGGTTTTATGATCTTCGCGGACCCAGTATGAGCCTAGATACAGCTTGCTCTAGCAGCCTTACCGCCGCCCATCTGGCATGTCAGGGTCTCAAATTGGGGGAAGTCTCAATGGTTAGTGAACTATCTTTTGCGGCATATCAGTGACTCACAACAAGTGGTAGGCTATTATAGGCGGCTGTAATCTTTTCTACAATCCAGATACCGTCGTTCCGCTTACTAGTCTTGGCTTTCTCTCTCCAGACGGCCGGTGCTATAGCTTCGACCACAGGGCTAACGGTTACTCTCGTGGAGAAGGCTTTGGTGTTATGGTCCTCAAACGTGTATCGGATGCTATCCGAGACCACGACACTATTCGAGCGGTTATTCGCAGTACAGTAGCTAATCAAGACGGAAAGTCCCCTGGTATCACTCAGCCAACAAAGTCAGCGCAGGTCAACCTTATTCGGCAAGCCTACGAGAGCGCCGGTCTTGACTTTGCTTCGACGCGCTATTTTGAGGCACACGGCACTGGCACGCCCGTTGGTGATCCTATTGAAGCAAGTGCGATCAGTTCAGTCTTTACGAAGTACAGGACTCCTGAAGATCCTATATACATTGGTGCACTCAAAAGTAACATAGGCCACCTGGAGGGAGCTGCAGGCATTGCAGGGCTTTTGAAGTCGGTTTTTGTACTCGAACGTGGCATTATCCCTCCAAATTGCTGGTTCGAAAAGCCAAACCCAAAGATCCACGTTGAGGAATGGAACTTCGAGTTCCCTACCACTTCTGTCGTCTGGCCTAACCGAGGACTAAGACGGGCCTCCATCAATGCGTTCGGATATGGCGGCTCCAATGCACACGTAGTCATGGATGATGCGCTCAGCTATCTAACCATGTACTATCAGGAGGGCAGACATCACACGATCGATATACCAAAGCTGGATCTGCGACTAATGCGTGACCTGCCGCAAGAACATAACAACATGAATGGATTTCGAAACACAGTTGAACCTACCAATCCTCCGTCAAAATCAATGGAAGTTATCGCCGCAATGGGGGTTCTTGACGGCCTTACCGCTTTAGCGACCATGACCGGCGCTGCCCCCACCGGAGCAGATATTGCCAACAAGCTGGCTAATGGTCCCAATGGCGAGTACGAGCCCGATAGTAACTCCAAAATGTTCGAGAATGCTGGGATCAGCTCGCTTCCGGAGTTTCAGCAAAGTTTCTCTGGTTCTGGAACAAGCGCGGACCTGAGGGAGCGTATCTTCGTGCTCTCGTCTTTTGATGAGGCTGGTGTTCAGCGGCTCGCCCAGGCATACCGCAATCATCTGCTTGGCAAGTCATGGAAGCTAGGAAACGAAGATAGGTATCTTGATGACTTGAGTTACACGCTGGCTTGCAAGCGTACCTCTTTCGTCTGGAGGACCTACATCATCGCCAGCTCCACCAGCTCTCTTGCACAGGCACTCGAGAGCCACCCTAAACCCGTACGGTCGGAATCCAATGCTCGGGTTGGATTTGTCTTTACTGGCCAGGGGGCCCAGTGGTTTGCCATGGGCCGAGAATTGTTGGATTATCCCGTTTTCCGCCAAAGTCTGGTTGATGCGGGCTTGTATCTCATACAGCTCCGATGTCCCTGGAACTTGATGGGTAGAACAAGTCCAAGCATCCGCAAAAGTGTCTACTAACAGTGATTAGATGAGTACTTGAAGAATGATATCGAATCCTCTATCGACGACCCAAGATTCAGCCAACCGATCTGCACAGTATTGCAAGTCGCTCTCGTAGAACTCTTAGCAAGCTGGTCAATTCATCCAGCAGCCGTGGTCGGCCACTCATCGGGCGAGATCGCAGCAGCTTTCGCAGTCGGCGCCATTTCCAGAGAGTCGGCTTGGAAGCTTTCTTACTACCGCGGCGCACTATCATCGGACCTAGCTCGCTCAATGAAGCAAAGTCCTGGAGCTATGCTTTCTGCTGCACTCAGCCCTGAGGAGGCGCAATCATACCTTGTAGAAGCCAAAAAAGGTTCAGTTGTACGGGAACTTACAATTGCTTGTATCAACAGCCCCAAAAACGTTACTATCAGCGGCCCTCTTGATGGGATCACTCATCTGAAAAACATTCTGGACGCAGAAAAGATTTTTGCGCGCAAACTGCAAGTCGAAAACGCCTATCACTCGATGTATATGAATCCAAACGCTGGAGACTACACGCGTCTAGTGGGAGACCTTGAGCCAGGTAATCTTGTAAGGAAAACGGAGCAGGCATTATTTTACTCTTCAGTGACAGGCTCGATAGCTTCGCCAAAGGACCTCCGAACGGTGGAGTACTAGATCAAGAACCTTGTTTCTCCGGTACTATTCTTACAATCAATTACAACAATGTTTACAGAGACGACGCCAGATGTAAAGAAATTAGGAGAACGCAAGACCTCAGCGCCAATAACTGAACTTCTCGAAATTGGCCCACACGGCGCTTTGCGCGGCCCCCTTCGAGAAATCATTGGTGAGCTTCCTCGGTCGAACAAAATCACCTATGAGACTCTATTAAAGCGTGGATCTTCCGCCACTCAAACTTCGCTGGCTGCAGCTGGTAGGCTTTACTGTCGCGGACATGGTGTGGACATTGCCAAAATCAATGAGGGTAAAGCCAAACATGTTTCTAAGAACTTGCTCGTAGATCTCCCAACCTACCCTTTCAATCATTCCAAGTCTTACTGGAACGAAAGCCGATTGGGCAAAGGATACCGTTTCCGCAAGAGCCCAAGACATGAACTTCTTGGGGCTCCAGTACCTGACTGGGACAAGAATAATGCAATCTGGAGGAACTGGATTCGCATCAGCGAAAATCCTTGGGTGAGAGATCATCGGGTCACCGGAAGCACGCTCTATCCAGCTGCAGGTATGCTTGTCATGGCAATTGAAGCTAGCCGCCAATTAGCGAGTGCTGGAAAGACGGTAAAAGGCTTCAAGTTGAAAGAAGTCGTCTGGCACATGGCATTGAGGATCCCTCTCAACACAGAGGGCGTCGAGACTCATTTCCATTTACGGCCATACCTGGATAGTACCGCTGCGACATCATCTTCGTGGAGTGAATTTGAGCTGCGCAGCTGTGAAGGAGGCCAATGGAGGGAACATTGTCGCGGTCTCATCCAAACTGAGTATGAGACGCAGTACAGCCCCGTTGACGACGGCTTGGAAGATCGTATGTTCGCCGAGACATCTGCAAACCGTCTTGCAGAAGCGGAACGCGAATGTCGGAAAAATGTGTCAACCAAACAACTCTACGAGCTTCTCCAGACCGTAGGTCTAGAGTTCGGCCCGATGTTCCAAAATCTCTCGGACATGCGTATTGGGCAGAAGCGGAGTGCGGTAGCAACTGTGACGGCCCCTGATCTTACAAGCAAAATGCCACATGGGTATGTTCAGCCGCATCTCATTCACCCAACCACGCTTGATGGCGTTTTTCAGAGCATCTTGGTAGCGCTATCAAGAGGTGGTCAAGAGGTTCGGGCGGTTATGGTGCCCACAACCATTAGAGAACTTTGGGTATCGAGCGATCTCAACGCGACGCATGGCTCTCTCAGGCTCTGTGCAAATGCAGACTTTCTTGGACTGCGTCAAGCAGATGCGTCGTTTGTTGCAGTCGATAACGTGAACCGTAAGCCAACGGTGTGGGCCGAAGGCTTCGTGTCTTCCGCTGTGTCGAGCAAGGACGCGGATCAAGAGGATTCCTACCGTCATCTTTGCTTCAACATCGACTGGAAACTCGACCCGAGCTTTGTGGATCAAAACACGGCCCTCAAAACGTTCGTGCCTCCCCGTGAGCTTACAGATTTTGATCCTTGCGATTTAATTACAGACATTGAGATGATGTGCTACCTTTATATTAGGAGATATTCGAAGAATAGTCCTCAAAGTATTGAAAATATGAAGCCACACCACAAGAAATATGTCGCTTGGATGCACCATCAATTCGAAAGACATGACCATGGAGAGTTGCTGCATGCAAAGACAGACTGGAACAAAGCGGCGGAAGACGACGACTTTATTGCAGAACTCGAGAATCGAATGAAGAACGCGTCTGCAGAAGCGCAAATCTCTATTGCTGTAGGTAGGGTCCTTCCCCAAATCCTTTCCGGCGAGGTCGATCCTCTGCAAATACTCTTTAGCGATCAGCTTGCCGAGAACGTCTACCGCCATGGCACCGGAGCTGAGATTAACTATGCCAAATTGGCCGGCTATCTCGACATTCTAGCGCATAAGAATCCTGATATGAAAATACTTGAGGTCGGCGCTGGTACAGGAGGCGCAAGTCCACCGATCCTAGACACTTTGATGCGTCATGGTGAAAATGAACCTGGCGCACCAAGATTTCAAACCTATGAGTTTACTGACATATCTCCCTCTTTCTTTGAAAAGGCCAGGGAAACCTTCCATTATTGTGTTGACCGCATGAGGTTCCGGACCCTGAATATTGAGAATGATCCAACAAATCAAGGGTTCGATCTGGAACAGTATGACCTGATTATTGGTGCCAATGTATTACATGCGACAAGCACTATAGATATCACACTTCAGAATTGTCGCAAGCTATTGAAGCCAGGAGGCAAGCTCATGTTGTACGAATTAACTGGTACGACGAAGATGAGAACTGGGTTCGGTTTTGGCTTGTTGCCCGGCTGGTGGCTGTCAACTGAGCCTCACAGACAATGGGGTCCACTCATAACTGTCTCGACTTGGTCTACACATCTGCGGCGCACGGGCTTCACTGGGGTGGACATTTCATTTGACGATTACCCAGAGTCCAAAGCCAATCAATTGAGTAGCGTCATTATCTCCACGGCCAGTTATCATGCTCCAAAACGACGACAAGTGCCGGCAACGGTCATCATAATTGAGAAAACTTCATCGCTACAGAGAGAACTAGCCGAAAAGCTGCAGCATACTCTTCGAGACAAAGAGATCTGCGTCATCGAGATCGTGCTCCTAGACCAGTTCTTTCAGACTCAACTCGAGCAAAAATTATGCGTTTTCCTTCCAGAGTTGGATTCTTCATTTTTGGATCTTGTTCATGGAGATGACTACATAGGCTTGCAAAGATTGGTCACGACGGCCAGTAGTATTTTATGGCTGACTCAAGGCGGTGGCGCGTCATGCAGAAATCCCCATGCTGAGCTTATGACTGGATTAGCTCGGACAATACGAGGGGAGAACCCGGCGCTGAAGTTCGTTACACTTGCTTTCGAAGTAGCAGAAATTGCTGCTTTGGCATGTGAAATAACAATGAAGATCTTTGAGGCCGTCTTCGCCCAGGATTGCACGGAAAATACCTTCTTCTCATCGAATGGTCACATCTATATCAGTCGAATTTTGGAGGCCAATTACATGAATACTGCAATCTCATCCAAAACTCAAAGCCCGAGGCCGCAGCCAACATCATTCGGCAAGGAGCCGGAAAGAAAACTGAGAATGCAACTTGGATCTCTGGGTCTTCTAGCTACATTGCAATTTGACGACGATCCGGCGTACGAAGAGCCTCTACTTCCAGGCCAAGTGGAGTTCAAAGTCAAAGCCAGCGCATTGAATTTCTTGATATCATGATTGCACTTGGACAAGTCCTTGGTGAGCAAATAGGAGTTGAAGGTGCCGGGGTGGTGACCAGGACCGGCCCAAACTCAAAATTCAAGATAGGTGATCGCATTTGCGGCATTGTCAGAGGAACCTTCAAGACTTATGCAAGAGCAATGCAAGACACTGTGACTAAGATACCGGAAGATCTTTCCTGGGTGTCCGCAGCTTCACTTCCCGTCGTTTTTATCACGGCATGGTGTGCGCTATATGACATTGCCAATGTGCAAAAGGGAGAGACAGTTCTCATTCATGCTGCTGCTGGGGGTGTTGGCCAAGCATGCATTCAGATGGCGCATCTGAGAGGAGCTGAAGTATATGCCACCGTTGGAACATTGGAAAAGCGCAAGTTGCTTGAGGATAAATACGGCATTCGTCGTGATCATATCTTCTCCAGTAGAGATCTCACTTTCGCTGCAGGCATCAAGCGGATGACAAAAAATCGTGGTGTAGACGTCATTGTGAATGCACTCTCTGGGGCTGGCCTCCGAGCAACCTAGGAGTGTATAGCACCTTTTGGCAGGTTTGTGGAGATTGGTAAGGTAGACATCTACTCATCTGCCCGTCTCAACATGGAAATGTTCAAGAACAGTGTTAGTTTTGCGTTTATTGATGTTGGTTGTATGTCCGACAATGATGGTCCTCGCTGCAAACGTATCCTAGAGGCGGTTATGGACCTTGTTCGTGAAGGAAAGTTGGAACAGTTGAATCCGATCCAAACCTACCCATTTTCCGAGATAGAGGACGCGTTCCGTTATATGCAAAGTGGCGCTCATTCTGGCAAGATCGTGCTGGTCCCACACGATGAAGATGAGGTTATGGTTAGTAGCATTTCCCGCAATTTGCAGACTTCACTGCTGACGTGTGAATACATTGTCAGGTTGTTCCCAGTCGCAAACCTACCTACAACTTCGATCCCAGCGCCAGCTACGTTATATCGGGCGGTCTAGGGGGCTTGGGCCGTAGCATAGCCAGATGGATGGCAAACAGAGGAGCACGAAATCTTATTCTGTTATCTCGCTCCGGCGCAAATCGAGATTCTGCCAAGGAGCTGGTAAACGATCTGGAAGCTGCAAAGGTCAATGTTGCTACTCCACCATGTGATGTTTCGGATCTGGAATCTCTTCTACGAGTATTGCAGGAATGTATGACACACATGCCGCCAATTAAAGGTTGCGTCCAAGGTTCGATGGTACTCAAAGTGAGCAAACCAAAGTCCTGGATAGAATGCCGCTTATGACTTCTGCAGGATGCTATATTCGCAAATATGTCCATAGAAGATTACCATGCCGCCCTACGACCTAAGGTCCAAGCTTCTTGGAACCTTCACACTGTGCTCCCCAAACAGTTGGACTTCTTCATACTGCTCCCTTCCAGCTCTGGTATCGTCGGCAACCGCGGCCAAGCAAATTACGCTATAGGCAATACCTTCCAAGATGCACTGGCACGCCACCGTGTCTCCCTCGGCCTAAAAGCTACGGCGCTTGACCTTGGTATGATTCTGTCCGTCGGGTTCACAGCCGAGAAAGCAGATGTGATGAGTCACCTTCGTGCAGCTGGCTTCGCCGCTATGCGGGAGGAAGAATTTCATGCTATGCTTGATGAGCTGTGTAATCCAAGCCTAAAGCTGTCCTCGCTGCTCAAGGCACAGATTGCTCTTGGCTTCGAAATCCCAGAAATTTTGAGGTCCAAAGGTATCGAGGACCCGGGCTGGATGCATGATCCCCTCTTCAAGCATCTTTACCAGATTCGAACTATGGCAGGTAGCTCCGACTCTACTCAGGATTTTGTTAACTATGGCTTGCTACTTACGGCAGCAGACTCTATTGAAGCGGCCGCAGAAATTATCAACGATGCCATTGTCCAGAAATTATGCAAAGCTTTGACAATCGAGACCCTGGATATTGATACCTCTAAGCCTTTGCACGAGCACGGTGTGGACTCACTCGTCGCAGTTGAATTGCGCACATGGTTCCTAAAGGATCTCAGGGCTGAAGTGGCGGTTTTTGATATGATGGGTGAATCTACCATCAGATCGTTGGCAATGCTGGTTGCGCGAAGAAGCAGCCTTCTGAAGATCGTGGAAGCGGAAGAGTAGTGGTGGGTGAAAAGCTTTAACCAGTGTATGCGGCATTATTATAGTTGACTCTGCTTCTAGAGCAACCTGTTTCCATGCAATAATTGTTCGAGACTGAGGGACGCTGTAGCCTGCCCATCGTACATGACTTTTACACAACATCCTTTAACACCTTCAATGAATCCACTACCTGCTCCAACAAACCCCGACCCATCGTTTGCTCCCTCTCCATGTCTGCAAGGCTCGTTGAGCTCACTGCCGCGTCGTCCTCACCAAAATTCAGGACTAGACATTTGCGGACGGCGTCAGCAAACACGTCACCACAGCGATGCGCTAGTCTTTCGTTCGTGTGACGTAGAAGATACTGGCTGACCTGCTTTGGACTTCGGTCTTCGGGCTTTAAGCTCCATATCATATTTTCTAATTTCGAGGAGGATTACGCCAAGCGATTAGACATCATGAATGTGCGCAAATGGCTCCCGTGGAGTCCCCGAACACTTTGGATGCGAATATACATTCCTGGCGAATTGCCTGTCATAAGGCCCAAGCAAGCTATCAGTAGAAGGTCTCGAAGCCTCGAAATCGCAGATTCGAAGTTCTGACCGCTGTAAAGCCTCCCTATCCAGCTTGTCATCAGAATAGATAAAGATGACTTTATCGCTGCGTAGGGCTCGGCGCACCTATTTTACGGTCGCAGCAAGAACAACGACTCTGGGAGCTGGTGGTACATGGAGAAACGTAATGCCAGTGGAGGTCTCTGATCAGATTTGATGGTGCGGTGAAGGCTAGTAAGGGTTCGTATGGTCATTGTAGAACTTGAATCCGATATGGATGAGATGGATTTAATGAGGTGGAGTTGGCCCAATGTCTCGGATATCGAACTGCAGTATCTGAGGCGGTGCAGCACTTAAAAGTTAGCATCACTGTGACCGCTTAAATGTCTCACGATCTTGGAAATCTTTCTTCCAAGATGTCCGGCAGATTGCCATCTTTGTCCAATGGGAACGTGAGATTTTCGATCAGCACCCTTTAGTCTTGAAACGTACCGAGTATTTTGCCAGGTGCAAGGCGCTTTGTGTCTTTGATGGAATCCCACGACGCGTTGAGATTTGCTGGCAGATTCGTGGTGTCAATCACTAGTTTTCGCAGGACAGCCGATGTCGCGAAGCCTATAGTGCGGGCATCAGAGTCAACTTGCAATGCTTCCAAGTTAGCCAAGACGATGGAGGCAGGCAGTGGCCACCATGTATCTTCGAGGATGGCTTTCAAACGCTTCAGCCAGTCTTCAAATTCAGTATTCAGTCGAAGAGCCTTTCTTTTCCCTCGGGTTGCCCGTGACCACCCAGTAGTAGACATTAGCGGCGATATCTTATGAGTTTCAATGTCTTTTCCAGACCTGGTGCCCTGGAATATTATTTCCTCCTCGTCTTCAGTCAAGCCAAGATGTTTTGCAAAGCCTGATTTTGGCTGAGAAGGGTCAGAAGATGCAGCATACTTTTCTTCTAGAGCAAAGTGAGCGTATAAGAGTCGCAGAAGCTCCAGAAGAAGTTGAACAACGATCTTCTGGCTATAATCTGGCAGCACCTGGAAGAGCTTTTTACCATGGAGGAATGGAAATTTCTTATCTCTGAAAAGTACTTTTTGGAAGGAATCGTAGCGATGAGAGAGTTGCTGAAACTGGAGGCCGAGCTTTAGTGCATCGGTACTATAGTGCCTGACATCACTCATGAGGTTGTAGCCAACTTGTGTGATTTTGATGGTAACGCGGGCGATTTCGATGGCCGCCGCTGTAGTCTGGAGGCTAGTCATTATGCTAGGTCTGCGGTGATTGCATGTGATGGTAGATAGCTTCCTATGACTCAATTTGTATACAGAATATCAGATTGCTCCCAACAACGCTGGCAATTGCGGAGCAGCCCGTGTCGATATTGAGGATGGTGACGACGTGGCTGGCCATGATTGGTGAGGAGCTGTAACTAAACCTAGATGGGGATTAGCGTTTGGCGTAGATAAATCCATAACAAGCCACCTAGATATGAACACTTAAAGCTATCTGAAAGTAGAATCAACTTTTGACTACGCCGCAAAGTCTAATTCTACTTAAAGGTCTCTATGTTAGTGGTCATTGCCTGTTAGCCAAAATGGTCCATGGAGCACTTAAACTTGGCATAGTCAGGCTTAAATGTTGGCATTGATAATCATAATTTTCACCATGAGTCTTGTTTCTCAGATCATCTCATCGCTCGGTGGCCTTGACAGCCTTGTATCCGCTATTAGTAACTTTGGAGCCGGCACATCTCGGCCGAACCTACTGAGAGGCAATCTCCGTTGGTGCCACTTTTCGAGTTTCTTCAGGTCGCTTCTGGATCTGGCTTGCAACAATTTGCCCAGGATATCGCCGAGGAAGGATTGGTAGTCGCAAGGCTCGGAGAAGATGCCGATTATGTTGTGGATAAAGCGAGGATTCCAGATGGCGACGTTGTCGTTGTCAAGCATGTCAAAGCTACCCTTCTGCTGGAAGGCACCGAGGGAGCGTTGGATAGTGGAAACAGTTCTCGGATACGCAAGGTCTTGCATGAGATCAAGATTGCCATGCATCCAGCGCTCAGAGGGAATAGGAATATCTTGCGAATGAAGGGATTTGGCTGGGAGCTGGCCGAAAGCAGTCTAACCACACCTTTCCTTGTGGTAGAATATGCTGAACATGGAGCTCTACGTAAATACCTGTAAAAGAAGGCTGTCAGTAAGGAAACAAAGCTCGGCCTTGCTTTTGATTTGGCAAGAGCTCTTCAAGCTCTGCACGCCCAGCGCATTGATTATGGGGATTTGAAGCTGAAATTTGCTTTGGTAGCCATCGTTCCTCAGGATCCAACTTTGAAGCTCACCGATTTTGGATTGTCAGTAGCGCTGAGTAGTGATGAGACATTGAATAAATACTGGGGCACCCAGTAGTATCGACCTCCAGAGGTGTATCACCAGACTGGTAATTCTCCGATAGCAGGATTGGTAGCTGGCTCTGAATACCGAGCTTGTGACATTTACACATAAGGTCTCTTTGTATTGGAGGTTCTAGTTGATGGTGAACCATATTTCGAGCGTGCTAGTGAAAAGGGCGAGATTGAGGAGCGATATAAGGCCCTGAACTGTCTCTTAGGCGTGATCGACACAGACGCTACTGCCCTTAATATGCTCAAGAAGATAGCGGAAAGATGCTTAAATATTAAAGTAGAAGCTTGACCTCAAATCGAAGAGATTATTTCTCAATTTAAGGGTTTGAACAAGTCAGTTAGATACACATTAATGTATAAAATCAGGTTGAACTAATATGCTGCTTAGATATAGAGAAGTAGAAGATGAACACCATTAACTCTTTTAGAACTAGTGTCCAGTAACGATATCAGCAGTGTTAATTTAAATCAGGTAGGTAGTTCTTCATGTTTGCAGTGGCCACTGATGATGAACCTTTAGATGTTCACGCCCCTAATTGGCGACGAGCTTCACGAAGGGCTACTGCATTCAGCACCCTAGAAGGCCCAGGAACTGGTAATCGAAGGGTTTTGCCAACGAATCAGCCATCATAACCTCGAGATAGCTTCTCGGGCCTGCTTGGAGCTTGGAATGTGTCAATATTTGGGTTTTGGGGTTGAAAGGGATCAGAAAAAAGTGCTCCAATATATAGACCAAGCAGCAGCTAAAGGACGTTTTTAGGCTCGTATGATATGTCATCGGCTGTATGAGGCGTTCTTGGAGACAATTGAGCCGCTCCACATACTGGTCAAGGCTGATGACCAAGAAGAACAACAACTCCGAAGTTTGTTGGCAGCTGAATCGCAAAACACAGAGGTGAATCTTTTCCAACTTTTCGACGAGGTGACCTAGGAAGATGTTCGATTCCAACTGGGCGATAGCGATATCACTCTTCATCAAGCAGCTTATATTGGAGATATAACCCGGATTCAAGACTTGCTGAAAGATATGCGAGATTTCCAAGATGATCAGGGTCGTACTGCGCTATTCCTTGCCGTCCAAGGCCACTACCTGGATGCGATGAAGCTTCTTCTCGAATTCGGTAGCAGCGACCCTAGCCTTCCGGATGAAGATGGTCACACTGCAGTTCACATGCTGATCATGTTAAGCAGCGTGGAAGTTGAGTCTGCTTTATCGCTGATGCTGCAATTTTCTCTAGGACTGGACTTGGATGCATCCTCATTGTTTGCTATCGATGCTTCGGAACATTGGAGCGAGTTATGGGGTGCTCCAATCCATTGGGCGGTCTTGGCAGGAAACAAAGCGATGGCCTTGTCTTTGGTCAGGGCGGGAGCACGCGTCCACGACTGGCCCTAGGACTCGTGTCCTGTACGCATTGCTGCTTCTCTTTATTTATCTGATATCTTTGAGATACTTTTGTCGTCAATTCCTCCCAGTGTCTCGCTTCAGGGGTCAAATCTGCTTTTCGAGCTGAACTCCAGTAATCCATTCCGACGGCTGTTGTTGCATGGAAAGAACTATGTCTGGCAGATTGAAAAGACTGTAGCATTGCTGACGAAAAGATTCCCCATTATTGATGAGCAAGAGGAGACTTGGCATGGAAACCCTTTGCGGTAAATTTTAGCTGTCAACTTTTCAGACAGTGATTGCTACATTGCGAAGGCCTTGGTTGCATCTGGTGCGGACAAAGATGAATATGAAGGTTTGACACCATTGCAGCCTGCAATAATAGGGTGCCACGGCTCACCTCTGTCCTCGATTTGTCGCATGGCGCTGGACTTGATTGGGATGCAGCAGGATCTTAGACGGAGAAGCACTGATCTTGGATAAGGGTGAGTAGCATTATATTGGGCAGCTGCAGCCGGCATCGTTCCAGTGGCTAAAATGCGACTTCAGGTTAACCTTAACTCTATCAATCTTTGTACTCGGGAAGAGGAGGACAGAAAGCCACTTTATCTTGCTGCGCAGGCTGGTAAAAGCGTCGCCATGATTAATTTGCTGCTTGAGCATGGAGCCGATGCTTCCTTGACAACAAGTGGCTTAAAGGTCACTCCGCTCGGCAGCTTCCATAGTAATTAAAAGAGTAGCTTCGACATTAATATACTAAGAGCTTTATTACATATATCAAAAAAGACTGGATACCTGACATACAGTTCTGATAAGTGGAACGTGCTTCACTATGCTGCAACCCGTGCCGCCATCCTTGACGTTGAGTCATTGTCTAGCCATCTTCTCTTACGGACACTTGCTACCTTGCCGGAGATGAAGCCGTTAATCAAATCAAAAACCATATAAGGATAGACTCTACTTTATCTTACGAGCTATTATGTTGATTACACGACGATAAGGTTGCTGGTGGAGGAGTTCAATGCTAATATTTAGTCAGAAACCCTAAAAAACGCAACTGCCTTCGACATCATGCTTGAGCAAGCAAGACAGTTCCCTAAAGATCTACGTGGGGTTGATTCTCTCGCTTAATGGAGCAGACTTTCCTATCGCTCTGCCCTTTACTAACAAGAGAAGCTTGAAGCTATCAAGGGGCCGTACCATCTCACGCGGCTGCACATTGCTACCTATATAGGGTATTATGATGAGATTGTGAGACTTATGCAAAGCGACTGGAAAGCAGTCTTCGAGACTAACTAGGAGGGCGAGACGCCTTGGTAGATGTTGCAGAATACAATGCCAGCCAATTTATCTGTAGAATGTTCTTCAAGATTCTGTAACGTCGCTGAAGGTGTCTGCAAGTTTCTTAAAAGCAAAGAGCTTGAACTGAAGCAGTCTTAGAGAAATTGTAGTTTGGAATCATAATGCTGGGTTACACTCTAATAAGCGTGCGAATCCATATTTTTAACAACTAGGCAATAGTCAACATGCAATGCGTACCCGATGTTCAGTATAACTTCCCGGCTCGTGACGTCTTTAGGGAGGTGACGCCCCGCTGGGCAGGCGTGACTTCCATCATCATCGGAACGAGACGGCGGCTCACCTTACCTTAATTTCTAGTTTTAAACCCTTTTCTAACCCTAATCGTTAGATGCGATAGAAAACTTGGCTTTATTAACCCGTCTACAACCTGTTGAAAGCCTTCACCAAGAAAGCTTGGAGCTGTCATACCTTACTATCTAGAGCCTCATCTACATAATTCGCATCGAGGTACACATCCAACATTTTAACTCCATCAATCCCTATAGCCGTTCTCCGCCTGTTTCCTCTGCTTGATCATCTGCAAGATCGTAATCAGCAACGATCGTCAGGCTGATCCGCAATGAGGACCGTTCGACGTCTCGCATTTGCGTGACGGTGGATTTTGATAATTTGGATTCAAACCCTTCGCCAATCCTTCAGATAGAGCGACCCCCGCTTAGAATCAATGGCCAATAAGCTGCGCTGAAAGCCTGCCTTTGCTAGTGTCTCCTGCGAAAGTACAGGCTCGCGCTCTCTTTCGGTAACCCGCTCCAGAATCTCAACCTCCTCTTCCAGCTAAGGTCTGATTAACATGTCCTGGAACAGCGGAAACGCAAAATTCAGGCCTAGCCATGGCACGGCAGGCATAACGGTTGGACGACTAGGGGAAGATGTAAGCAGATGAAACGGAAAACCTGTGAGGAGAGAAATGACTAACCATTGAAGCGCAAACGACACGCTTTCGTCACTTCCTGGAGGCTTGCTAGAATGTATCGTATTGAAAAAGAGGCAAAAACCAGCTTCTAGGATTCTCGCCATCACCTTGTGTGCTATGATGTCTTCTTGAAGAACACTGACATCTGCAAGGATGAAAATGTCAATATCTCTAGGTCTGGTGAGCTTGAGGTTTCCGTAGAATGTCGATGAAAATTTCTTATTTCTTTTCTGGGCTTTCTGATGACTAGCGTGGTCGTAGAATCTGTTTGCGAAACTTTTGGTGGTCTGACCTACGTAAAAGTTCTGCTCGTCCCCTTTGTTGATCTTCGTCAGAGGGTAGGCATAAACCCCCGTCGCTGATATTATGTCGATTTTTGTTGTTTCTTTAGTGTACCGCACAGCCTGCCACGACCAAGGTGGACTTCCGAAGGCTTCTTTGATAGAGAATGGGATGCTATCAAGAGCGACTTGTATTAAATTAGATCTGTCTGTAGGCGAACAGGCGATAGCTGCGCAAATGGAGGCCAGCGCCCCATACATAGCTCAGCCGCCAACTTGGACTTGTGTCATAGCTCCATCAAGAAAGTTGTATATAATGGCGGAGAACAACAAGTTGAAATGGGCGCTGCGGGACCTGGCCTGAGGCGTAGGAGAAGCAGGTCGACTATTGGTTATCGACGGATTGCCTTTAAATCTCCATAACGACTGTCTCATGGACTGTATTGCGTCGTCCACCGCCTTGGCATCCAAATCTAGCATACAGCAAGGTGTTTCCTCGACTCAAGCAGATGTGCTTCGCTCCGCAGCTGGTGTAGTAGACTATTGTTATGTCAGTCTCTGAAACTAATGATCCCACAGGCTTCGAGGTATTGGAGGAGCTGTACCTTGAAGGTGCGACGGGTCTTGCATTGTGAGATCGAAAGAAATGGGACAAATGGGTGAGTGCAAGAGTTGGGCAGCTTAGGACCTCTAAATTCGGAATACGACATCATCAGTGATTATGTAGGACGTATTTCAATCAGCGAGAGATGATTGGTGACATAGGAGCAGGTGAAGCTTTTAACACCCATTAATAGTGGTATAATACCAGATAAGTTGTTTACTCCTATACCCCGGCCAACCAACATGTGTATACCGATACTTACAAGCGCATCCCAACGGTGCGGACGGAATCGCGCGATTGGGCCGATATCTGTGCGAGGGAGCACCGGTAGTGTTCCCTGGGGATGTGGCGGGTTGGGTCGGGTTAAACCCGACCCATTGCGCGGCGTAAATTCTGACTGACTATTTAAATAATGGTAATCGATGTTTCCGGTGCGTAGTAAAAGTCTTTATAGATTTTATAATCATCGCAGATGTCGAAGGTACCCACGCGTTCGTAGCACCCTTTATAAGGTCCAACGTCCAGGCAGCGAAGCGCCAAACCCCAAACACGCGAATCACAGAAGAGTGCAAACATCGTAAGGTAAAAGACCTTGTTCGGTCTTCCCTGTGCAGGGTCATCTGAGCAGAAAGAGCCATGCGATACTCTTAAAGGGCCTTTAATTTGCATGAATGCAGATTTGACCGGCCCAGTAGCGGTACCATCGAGGCTTTCAACCTTGACGTCTTCAACGAACGAAAGCTGATTATCTCCTGTATTGTCATAATCCCTTCGATGGATATACGAAATAGCACCTTCGACAGAGGCCCATGACCACGTCGGAGCTCGATATTTGACAGGCCGAAATGGTTGTCGGCCGTCTGCTCGTTCACTTACCCGCCAACAAAGATCATACTCAATAAAGAATCTGACGTTCCACATGCCTGCTATGTACCGAGATTGTATCTTGCTCTGGAGCTCCGAGGCCAAACCAGCAATCGCAACGAGCTTATCCTTTTCAAGTGTCAAAGATCGGCGCGTATAGTCCAGAACAATGCTTCTCCATGAAAACCAGAACTGTTCCATGGGACTCACAGTGGGTCCGCTTCCATACGACCAATGGTGGAAATATATCAGGTTTTCACTAGCTATCATGCCTTTTAAAGATTGGAGGGGTCACGGCTTAAGAGAATGGGCAAGAAGATCATATGCTTCGCGGAGATCTGGTACTGCTTTAGGAAACATCTCAGAAGCCTCTTGAGTACGGCACACCCAATTTAGCTGGTTTTTGCTATAAATGATCGATCTCTTAGCCAGCAGCTGCTCTTGAAGTACCCAGGCTCTCTTCATAAGCGGTGCTTCCTTCATGTCGTTTTCCAGCTGGACCGAGAGATCTATCAAGAAAAATTGAAGTTGACCATCTTGATGCCGTTCTACCGTTACAGGAAACGGTGCTATTCTTATCTGATTTCTTGAAAAGAATAGGCGGCCAGAGCTGCCCGAAGCATGCGAGGCCTCAATATTGCATAGTGCATTGCTGTAAACCGCTCCCATCGCAGCTATTTCGCGGGTCCAGTCGAGCTCTTGGTCCTGTATGATACACAGAGAATCGATCTGTAGGTACCGGGTCTCTAACTGTTTGCAAGCGGTGACTGCATCCTGATAGAGCATCGGTAATTCTAGGATAGGAATGCCAGCTTGCATACTGCTTATAGTGGCGGTTGTAAGCTTAATAACCTCAACTTGACCCCAGCAGTGACTAAGAGTCAGATAGGGGCTATTCATTGCCTGTGCTCGAGCTTCAGTAAGGCGGACTGTCTCTCTACCAACATCGAGGACACGTGTTGGCGTCCAATCCCCAGAGATGATGGATTCGCATGCCGCATGATTCTCACTGCAATCCTGAATCCATTTTTTCTGAAGGTGCCATGATGCAGAACAGTGAAGTGTATGACTTGGGACATAGGTACTGAGACATTTGGATAGTTCTAATAAAGCCTTAGCCCCCAAAGAGTAGGTTGTAGAGGGGTAGGGTCTTTACTTTGAGCAGCGAGAAGATGGAATTTGATAGGAGGTGGATCGCTCCGAGATTGTCCTAGTGAATCCCACGAAAATTCTAGCCTATATCCAAGACCACTCCAATAGAGCTTTTCTCTTATTTCATCAGAGATATCGCGTCCTGGTATTACCTTTACTTGATCAAGGTTCCGTTCGAGATGATAGATGGTTGATAGTCGATACCAGTACTCGTCTCCAAAGGCTCGATCAGGGTGGTTCATAAGCTGGCCCCAAAGCCGTCCACAGATGTCACAACCCTGCCTGTAAGACTTACATACTGCTTCAGCAGTCCATTGGTGGTGAAAGACTTCTTTACTGTGTAGCCCTCTGTTCGAACGGTGGAAAACTTCTAAACATGACTTGCAGTACATTCTAGAAGCTCAGAGATTAATATTATTATAGATAGCAGCCATTAAAACAAGACGTTGTGCGGCGGATCTCATATGTGTATGACTAAGCAACTAGGCACTAGCCTTTTCCTAATCGATAGGTAATCACAGCTGGACTCGAAGAAGCTCGTTCAGGCTCCAGCGTACTGCGCCCCTGCACCGCCCTATAAGTCGAATGCTAGTCACTCAGCTGTAGGGCTGAAATCTAGAGCGTTTCTGAGGATTTCTTCTGCCCGATTCACAGCCAAACTCTGATTGTTTTTCTTTGCGGAAATCCCTATCACCTTTCTTTCGGCCCCTTTCGCTAGCAACGGACAACAAATCTCAAAGTACAAAAGTGTCTATCGCACTATTAAAGTGTACTGAACAAGGTAAAAGCCTCCAGATTACTTAGATCAATAAATAACTCTCATTGACCTCAACATAGACTCTCCCGCCGAGGATCTTACCAATAACCTCATAGATGCTTGTGCAACGGGAAAAACTGACCAACTTAAGCAACTAATGCCCCGATACCTCGACAAGCTCGAACCTACGATGCCAACTCCGACTTATCTGCTCCAGACCGCAGCTAAAAACGGCCACGCAGAAGCCATCCGCACGGTCTTCGAAGCTCTTCCAAAAGACCCACAGCGTCCAAGCTACCCGTGGGATCCTCCGTGGCAGGCAGGCGTCCCTTTCAGCAAGGTCCCCGAGAAATGGAAGACCGTCGAGGACAGCGTTGTCCTCGCAGCCTTAGAAGGCAATGATGCGCTCAGCGTCATCAAAGTCTTCTTTGAATACGGTATGGAACCCGACTATGATCTTCACTGAGCAATAAACCCCATGGCAATGGCAATATCTCGCGGTGACATTGACCTGGCTCGATTTCTTCTATCGCGAGGCGCGAAGCCATCTGGAAGGTACATCCAGCCAGAAGATACCTTTCTTGGCGCAGCGGCCCGCCTGGCTAAGCCAGACATGCTGAATTTGCTCATTGAACTTGGCGTTAAGGTCGAAAGATCACAAGCTTTACGCCAGGCAGCCCAAAATGGGCAAGTACATAATGCAAAGATTCTCTTAGAGCTCGACGCGGATGTCAATGAAAGATTTACGCGCTACGATTTTGTCGAGGACAAGATCAAAACATTGGGATATCCGCTACACTGGGCTGTGATTGGCCAAGCAGTCGAATTCCACAAGCGTCAAGCTTCGGAAGCTGAGACAGTTTGCTTTCTCCTTTTCCAAGGTGCTAAGGCGGATGTTCTTGACGGAGCGGGGAAGACCCCTTTTCAACTCGCGGTTGAGAAGAATGAACATAGCATCCTGGATGCGTTTAAAGAACATGGGGTTGAGAGCTAGATGGCATGAAGAGAGTATAGGCAAAGAGGCGCGCATTTTTACATAAGTCCAAGGGGGGGAGACACAAACTGTGTTAGTAGTGCTAGTACTAAATTAAGATCATTCTAAAAACCCTATAATGGGAGATCTTACAACGTCGCACAAGGTACAGCAATCAGTCATTTCTAGTAGTTTTGAATCTGGGTCAAGGTGTAACAGGCAAAATCGCAGAAGTTATAGTTACTAGGACTACCCATGGATAACGGAATTTTCGGGACCCAAGAAATGATTTTGTTGATACTGTGTACTTTTTAAGTAGATTGATCTTGGTGTGGATTCCAATGGTTTGTAACAGAGAGTACTCAAATTGTGATGAGTCTTTAAATACAGGCAGCAGAAATATGATAGTGCAGCGCATTTTTGACCACGAGATAACATAATGGTTGGAGAATCATGCTCCGCGATGCATCTGACTCACTGCGGTCGAAGTGAGCTGGTGGGGTTAATGCATGAGACTGTGCCCCAAGGTAAGTAGGTAAATGACTCGTTTTCAGGCCAAAGTCGTTGCATACATGAGTTTTGTACTTCCTTAAAAGGGTGAGCCTATACATCCTTGGGACGCACATTCGACACTCTGATTGCAATCTGAATGCCGCTACTCGCAGTTAGGAACATACATCTGAACTTGAAAATGAAACATCTGCTAGAGCCTAAATTAGGATCATCTCTTGGTACTCTGCAGATAATCGCATTAGAAGATGGGGTTTATGAAGAGTTTATTATCTCCTACATAGTAAATGAAACGGAGCTACATCTTCAAGAAGGATTGTAAGACACATGAGGACCAAGGCGCCCACTATATTCCATTTCTAATTTTCTACACCATGACTTGGAGATGGAGACAGGTGCCACAGCTTTTGAAAAGTCTCTCGATTGAACACACTTACATGTAATCCACTAAGCACTGCAGAAGGATATTTCAGCTACTCCGGAGCTGCAACCCCAATCTTTTCCCCCATGTTGTAATGCTTGCTCATTTCCGCGGTAAGCTCGACACCACTTCGTTTCTGGAAAACCAAAACAATGTCGGAACCCCCAAATTGGAAATACGAAATCTCTTCGCCCTTGCGCAAATACTTCCCAACCTCAGCGGTGATGATTACAGAAGAGACTTGCGCCATTCCCATGGGTAAGACAGCGACCAGACCGATCTTAGTCTCCAACATAATGAGGCCACGACACTGTAAGAATTGGTAGCCTGCATCGTCAGGCGCACTCACGGTGGCGTTAAGTGAATTATCAGGCTTCCCATGAGCATGACGTTGTCCGTGAAGTTTGGGCTTCCCAGTTTCCGGATCCTCCACAACCTTGACTTCGAGATAGACCTGACCCGCAATGTTACGCGCTTCCACCACCTTTCCATCCACCGGTGCATGCTGCCTGTGGTAGTCGTATGTATTGAGAAAAGAATGCATAAAGATACCACCTTCAAATGCTCCAGCGTACGGACTACCTTTGAGTAGGTCCTGGATATTCCAGTGGATGTTCTTAATTTTGACATGAGAGGAGTCGGTGACGGGCCATGCACCATCAAATGTTGAGTCTGCTGGGCTGACAATGACTTTCGGATCACAGAGAGAGTCGATGGGACGATAGCCTGGCTTAGTACTGCGTGCAAAGAAGTCATTGAAGGTCTTCCAACCGCCTCTTGGCTCGATGTAGTCGTTCATGTTGTACAAAGGTGACTCAAAAAAGGTCTTGAGGGATTCAGCAGTGAGAGAGCTTTCTTGGTCAAGGAGTTTCCCCATCTCTTTTGCGTATTCAACCAGCCAGGCCGAGAGCCAAGATAGAGGCTGGTGAGCCGAGGCAGGCTTGATAGGAGACTGAAGATTCTTAAGCGCTGGCTGATCAAAGATAAAATAGAATACAACAAGGCGGTAGTAGATGTCTTTTCCTTCGAGGTCTTCTGAAGGGACCCAAGTGCGGACTAGGAAGTCCATGTAATCAAGAAAAGATTGCCTGTCGAGAATGCCAATTTGCTTTAGCTCCGGTATATTATAGGCAACAGCTTGTTCAACTGCTTTCTGTAAGTTGTCATATTGATGGTGCTGCCTGAGTAGCTTGACAAGGTCCTCCACGATACTCGAATATGGTGGGCCTCCCATGGTGTATCTACAGCGATGTCTAATCGGAAATGGAGTATTCTCTGAGTTTTGTTAACGTCTTGAAAGAGAGTTCATATCGAAGGAAAATTGGGGAGGAGATCATCCGCATACAAGTCAAGAGTGAGGGGTAAGCACAAGTGAAATGTAATTACAAATATCTGTCACATGCACCGAGGCCCTGGGACGGCTATCTTCGGGGGCTTCCCAGGTTTGCTGATCGCGATGGACATCAGATTGAGATAAGCACATCTTCTTTTGCATGAAAGCAAAAAGAGGAGATGGCAGTCCCCGCACGGTAAGAGGAGGCTTTATTGCCTCGATTCCTCGAACATTGCTTATTTGGCCACTAGGATTTACCGAACCCCACCGCCTACGTAGGCTGTTCGAGGCTAGCGACGCAACTGTCAACTTGCGTCAAGGCTAAACATCGAGACCGAGCAATCCCAAGCAACGAGTGGATACAAATGGACTGAAACACCGTTGATGAAAATTCCAAGCTGCACATATGCATCTTAGCAGACGCTCTCCGCTTCTGTCCATATTTTTAAAACCTGTCAGGCGTTACCATACGTGGAACTTGACTTTTTGCTTCGTCCTTTGACTTTGAATGGTCATGGCTTCCGTACAAACAAGCCTTGTCCCGGAGCCAGTATTCCGAATCCTAACCCCTCATCCATGGAGACGCTGACGCCATCATGCGGACTCGGATGAGGGGCCGGCGCGTAACTATTGGTTGAACACAGCTTTCATTGCTATCACATGATGCTGTCCATATGCCGGTATATGTCGGTAGAGATCGGCCCCTTTATCACAACAGGGCAATACGCACGTGTTCTCTTCCCTAGATCTTCATCACCGAACTCGGCCGTCTAGTAGATGCAAGCGGCCTACAGCTGGAAAAATGCTAAAAACCAACATTAGTTTTTATTGGCAGTCACATAAATTCCTTAAGGGGACCAATTTTTATTGGCTCAAATCGCTTAGAAGAGTTCACCTCCTTACTGTACACACCATCTTTACAGTCCTAAAGGGTTGGACACAAAGCTCGCGAAAAACCCCTAAAAGACTCCCTGAAGTAATCACCTCCAGGGGCTTGGCATTTTCTAGGCCCTTTTCACCAGCTTTAGGTCAAGCCCTATAGGGCTGTACAGTAAGAGGGTGTATCGGTAGTATTCAGTGTGAATTCCATACGTGTCAATTCTTCAGATCTGCAACGACTGCGCGGAATGCTACAGGTTGTATGATATCATTTTGATGGGCTTAGGTCGATCGCTACATCCGATCTGATGATGCCTTTGCTTGCGCGGGTCATATATCGCGTTGGTGGTGGTGGTTGATGGATAGTGGTAGATGGTGGTGGTGGGGACAATGGTCAGGCAGCGCAGGCAGCTCAGTAATCCTACAAAGCATAGCCATGGCTACTTTTGGCTTTACACCGCAGCAGATCAACATCTTAGATGGATTTTTTAAATGGAAGCATATCACCGCTTCACCATCTGCCTTACCACCTACTCCACCACCTGCCTTGCTGCCAGCTTTGCAAGCATGTGCTTCGGCACGATCGGAGCTTCTTCCGTAGCCCGCATGCCTGCTGCCCCCTACCAGTCCACGATCTGCCGATGTCTTGAAAGAGGTGGAACATAGCCTGAAGCATAGAGCTTCAAAAGCGGTGCCGAGAATCGGCGTTTCCAAGTCCTCCGAGAACTGCATCGGATGGCCACCCCAAATATAGTCCCAAATATGGTGGCATTGACATGCGTTTCTCACCCAGTGAGGAACTAGATTCATGGCATAAGGTACGGCCATGCTTAATCACGGGCGGAAGATCATCGGAGCTTTACCACATCTGTCCTAGTCTCATATAGTTAGACTATCTACTAGAGACAAATCAAATGTGGTCACATTTGATTTACACTGTACTAAAAATTTAGTCAGATTTAATTTAATTTTTGTTTTTCAAATCAAATCTGGTTTTTTTATGAGCTTTTTTATAAGTTAGACTAGATTTAAAAAGCGCTAGCTAAGCGCTATAATCTAACCTTCTAATAGCCTAAATCCCTCTTAGGGTTATTTTTTTAAAAAATGTTAAAATATAGGTTTTTTTTAATATTTAAACCTTAAGTAAATAATTAACTGCTAAGAAAGTTATATCTTCTAAGCTTTATCCTTACCTTAATATAGAAGTGAAATTTATACTAAGATATAATTTAGAATTAACTTGCTTAGAGCTATAAAACGTGCTAAAAATTATTTAAAATAGACTAGTAATAAAAAAGTTACTTTTCTATCTATAATTCTTACTACTAAGATATATATTCTATCCTTAATAAAACTAGATAGGATATATATAATAGCTATATTTTATTCTATTAATAGAATATATTATATTAGTAGATATTATATTTTTAAAAGATTATATCTAATTATTCTATTTCCTTTTAATAAATAAGTGCTTAGTCTAGATACTAGCTAAGAAGCCTACTTAGTAGCTACTAGCTACTTATTAGCTAGCTAAGATAACTTTAGATATTAACTACTTAATTAGCTGCTAAACTAGGTATATCTATTAGCTATTACTTCTTCTTCACTATCTTTCCTTAATATTTTAATAAATTATTAACCCTAGCTATTCTAATTAAATTCCTATATAGGAAATAAGACCTTGCCTTTTTAATAGGATGGATTATATTACTATTCTAGGTAATACTAGTTTTCTAGCTTATAAGCTTTATAAATACTTAGTGCTACTTAAGGGAATAGATTACTACTTTTAAAGAACCCCTTACTAAATCTCTAAAAAAGAATAATCTAAGATACTTTTAGAGCTAGAAAACCATCCTACACTAGTCTAGAATAGGAAAGGGGTTAGAGAAGTAGAAATACCTACCTCTTTCCCTTATTTCTTTCTAGATCTCGCTCTCTATTCAAATGGCCTTAGCTACTAGGAATATTCCTATTATACCCAAAATATTATTAGTATTCAAAGCCATTTTGCAGATATTTATAGCTGGAAAAATCCTAGAAAAAGGGGTAGAACCCTATCTACTAGAGACAAATGAAATGTGGTCACATTTCATTTATCCTGTACTAAAAATTTAGTCACATTTTATTTAATTTTTTATTTTTAAATGTAATGTGGTTTTTTTTGTGAGCACTTTTAAAAGTAAGACTAGATTTAGAAAGTGCTTACTTAGCGCTATAATCTAACACTCTAACAGCCTAAATCCCTCTTAAGGTTCTTTTTGGATAAATTGTTAAAATATAGGTTTTTTTTGATGTTCAAACCTTAAGTGGGTGATCGACCACTAAGAAAGTCATTTCTTCTAAGCTTTGCCCCTGCCTTAATATAGAAGTGAAATCTATGCTAAGATATAATCTAGAATCAGCTCGCTTAGGGCTATAAAACGTGCTAAAAATCGTCTAAAATAGACTAGTAATAAAAAACTTAAATATCTTTATATATTTCTACTAAGCGAATAACTTTAGTTCAAAAAAAATTAATTAAGTAATATATTATATATAGGTATTATTCTATAAATAGATAAATTTATAAGGTTAGAAATATATTTTTATAAATTAGGGTTATTATAAGATACTATTTATCTTCTTTAAATAACTCTTAGATCTAATTTCTTTAATGCTTACCCTAAAGATAAGGATTAGCATTAGCTAAGATAATCTTTAATAGCTATTAAATTAGCTACCTAAGGGTTTATATCTTAGAGCTTTTTACCTTTTCTAACCTTCCTTCCTTAATATTTTAATAAATTTTCAACTCTACCTATTACAATCCAATTTTAATATAGGAAAGGGTACCTTCTCTTTCTAATAGAATAGAGTATATTACTATTCTTAGAAATATAAGTTTTCTAGCTTATAAGCTATATAAATACTTAGTACTACCTAAGGATTTAGATTATTACTTTTAAAAACTACCTCATAAACTCCCTAAAGGAGAATAATTAAGGATTCTTAAAGAACTAGATAATCATTCTACGCTAGTTTAGAATAGGGAAGGAGTTAGNAGGTTTTTTTTGATGTTCAAACCTTAAGTGGGTGATCGACCACTAAGAAAGTCATTTCTTCTAAGCTTTGCCCCTGCCTTAATATAGAAGTGAAATCTATGCTAAGATATAATCTAGAATCAGCTCGCTTAGGGCTATAAAACGTGCTAAAAATCGTCTAAAATAGACTAGTAATAAAAAACTTAAATATCTTTATATATTTCTACTAAGCGAATAACTTTAGTTCAAAAAAAATTAATTAAGTGATATATTATATATAGGTATTATTCTATAAATAGATAAATTTATAAGGTTAGAAATATATTTTTATAAATTAGGGTTATTATAAGATACTATTTATCTTCTTTAAATAACTCTTAGATCTAATTTCTTTAATGCTTACCCTAAAGATAAGGATTAGCATTAGCTAAGATAATCTTTAATAGCTATTAAATTAGCTACCTAAGGGTTTATATCTTAGAGCTTTTTACCTTTTCTAACCTTCCTTCCTTAATATTTTAATAAATTTTCAACTCTACCTATTACAATCCAATTTTAATATAGGAAAGGGTACCTTCTCTTTCTAATAGAATAGAGTATATTACTATTCTTAGAAATATAAGTTTTCTAGCTTATAAGCTATGTAAATACTTAGTACTACCTAAGGATTTAGATTATTACTTTTAAAAACTACCTCATAAACTCCCTAAAGGAGAATAATTAAGGATTCTTAAAGAACTAGATAATCATTCTACGCTAGTTTAGAATAGGGAAGGAGTTAGAGAAGTAGAAATACTAAGCTCTTTTCCTTATTTCTATCTTCAATTAGTAATTGAAGTCTACGTAGATTATAATTAATTATTAGTGCTAAAGTTTTACTGAGGTGCAGGTATTTTCTATTATAGGGGGTAGATTATAATTAACTTCTAACATAGATTATAATTAACTTTAATAGTCTAAATTATCTCAAACTTTTTTAATAAATAGATGTATATTAAAAGTTATTAGGAACTTAAAGATAAAAAATTATATTGTGTAGTTAATAGTGAGATAAATTATATAAGTTAATAAGTTAAGAGGGATTTAGGTAAGTAGAATCCCCTATACTATCTATACCTACGCCGTCTATACTAACCCCATAAAAAATTTGCATCTTTCATAATAGAAATCCAGTCAAATGGATACACCTATATCCATTAAGATTATTAAGAGGGTTGCGTAATATATAAATCACAATCTTAAATACCAGTTAGCCGTATATAAAGCATGTTAGCATATAGTATAGCCGCACAAGATACAATACTATTTTAATAGCCCCAAGCATACTATTTCCCACCAGCTAGTTAATAATATTGTCCGCGTAGTTCATACAT
The DNA here is from genome assembly GCA_000482085.2 of Cladonia metacorallifera KoLRI002260. Lineage (NCBI taxonomy): Eukaryota > Fungi > Ascomycota > Lecanoromycetes > Lecanorales > Cladoniaceae > Cladonia > Cladonia metacorallifera. The sequence continues at coordinate 2,008,495 of KI911112.1, forward strand.
AGACGTCATTAATTTAAAGTCCTAAGTAATTAACTATTCTAGACTCAGTAGAGCAGCCAATCCTATACTTAGAAGTATTTTATAATAGGTTTTTATATAATATTAAGCCTAAGCAATACTAGTATATAAGTTATACTTAAGACACTATTTAAGTTTATATCTAATAGAAGCATAGTATATCCTAATACCAATAATAAGGAAGACCTAGCTAGAGCTAGCGGGTATACATTAAAAAGAGGCAGGCCTAATAGAAAACTATTGCATGCCAGCGATTTTTCCCTAGCCATTAAGGGTCTTAGTATTTCAAGGTGTTAACACCACTATAAGAGATACCTAGTTAGCAGACCATATTAGTATAGGTATAGGCAGAGAAGGCATTAGAGCAGCGACGGCAGATAATTAAATAAAGGGAGCAAAAGATTATTGCTAAGGGTGAAGCTAAAGAAGTTAACCTGTAGCTTAAACAAGCCAGATAGCATACATATTTAGTCGGCATCAAGCGAGATAAGTTGTTAAAGTCCATAGACCACCCTAACACAGAGACGGAGCCTATATTAACGGCTATTTAGTAAGCTATGGATAACATAATCCAGCATTGCCAGCAGACCATCATCCACCGGGTGGGTATATTTATCCAATTAGAAGCTATTTAAACTAAGAAGTATTAGACTCAATATCACCTATTATAAGGGTACATGAATGCGAAATTGGTGCAGGAGTATAGCTAGCTATAGAAGTAAATTATAATATTTATTAGCTATACATATTAGCAACAGGAATAGATATCTATGAGTCAGGGTTAGAGTTGGGGGGGTCACGGATGGGACTTAGAGAAAATCCACAACGCAACCGGCCCATGCGACCCCCTCGGATAGCGAAACTTTGTATATATAAAAGATGCGCATTTTCACGGCGATTCTAAATCTAATATTCAAATTCAATTGTCTATTTAGGGCATAAAGATATAGCGATGCGCATATCTAGGACTTTTAATATTCTCATCTCTTAGAAGTACCCGCAGGTCCTACTAGTTAGATATATAAAAACCCGTTAATATACTGCTGAGTTAATATATTAACAGGTTTCCACCCTTTCTATTAGTTATGTTGGCTGTTAACATGCTACTAAGTTAACATATTAATAGATTTCTACAGCGCGCCTATTAAGTCTAGCCTAAGGGGGAATTAATACTAGCGTAAGCCTATATAGATGCTTTACGCGCTCTATCTAAGCTTCCTTCTATAGCCTAAGTAACTTAATCTAAATCTGCTTCCACATCAACATTAATACCACTCTCCAGCGCTCAGCAGCCTCTAGCTAGGATTTAAAGGTAGTAGCCAACACGACTAATAAAAAGGGCGCCTAGTATTAGTATATTCTAGGCAGCGTAGGAAACAGTGCTGCTAACAGTTATAAACCCCCCCCCACTCGCTATTATATAGAGGTGCCTGTTAGTAACTAGTTAATTAATTTATTATATAGCGTATAGTGTATTCTATCTTCTTATCTTCTACCCGTTGACCATAGAACGTCAGCGGTATTAGCCTTGGTAGTGGTAGCTTAGCATAGGCATGGTGCTGCACCGTTGCGGGGGTCTATAGGGTGCTAAGATTCTGCTCATCCTCCTACCAAACCAAAATGAGATCCACCTGACTTAACAGCACCACATTGCGCCTGCACATCTTAGTGGTAGCTAATACACCTGCCCCGCCGCCCTCATTCCCTATATAGATATAGATCCAATACTCTTTCCTCGCTATTTAGGAAGCTCTATCAGGGAAGCCATCATTAAGGGATCGGTAATGGCTATAGAGTCCTTAGAAATGCTCTTACTTATATATATCTTCATGGTAATGCTATTAAAGGTTAAAGAAATCTTAATATTAGATCCAGTCTTAATGCCAATCTCAGACAACTTCTTAAGCGGATAGAGTGTTCCACCCTTAAATCATGTTCTAGCTCCTAATCCCATAAACGCGCCTTATATACCTAGGCAGATTACTACATCTAGCTCTTTAGCTAGTATATAGCTAAATCCTGCATCTACGAGGTCTTCAGGCTCTGGGGATGTATATGGCCAATCGGTAAACGATACAAGGCGTTGGGAACATGCCCACATCTTAGATGGTGGTAGTAATATGGTAGTAATATTAGTAAGGAATAGATATAGGATACGGTAAGGATTCCATAGTCTAGTAAAAGGATCGAATATTAGCATTAAGGGACTCGGATATATTGAGTGGAGCTCTAAGATAGGTAGGCTCAATCATTTATAAACCATTAGTACAATGGTAAGGGTTGGTTAGGTAGGTAATTAACGTATACCAGCGTTCCTATAGAGGACCTAGTTAGTGATAGTATACAAGTACTATCAGCCTAAGACCGCTAGTAAGACGTATACAGTAATACACCTCTATAGCTTCGTTTAGCTTTAGTATAATATTAAGGTCTAGGTTATAGAGTATCTACCGTGTTTGCCTAGGCATACGCTAGCGGTAACACCCCTAGCTAAGCCTAATAAGGTTAGAGCGCCTAAGTTGCGGGAAGGCAAAGCTCAGCTATATTTATTACATATTAAACATTATTTATTAAACCTGCCAATCCTCTCTAATCCCTTCAGCCTAATCCTCCCCCTTATTTATCTTGATTCCTCCTAACTATATCCCACATACCTTTAGGACTAATCCGTATCCCTCATCTACAACCATATTTACAGCTACATCTCCCATTTAGTAGCCTTATGGCTCGGAAACTAGGAGGAACAAAAGAGAGAAGAGGGATAGAAAGGACAATTAAGGTAGATCAACAATATATAGAATAAGCTAGTAGGATATATACTTTCCTTAGTTACATCTACCTAAGTAGAAGCTACTAAGCTTATAGAGATAAGTCTAAATACAAGACCTATTAAGATCGCCATCAATAATGTTAATACTATTATTATCATTAAAAACATAAATAGTATCAGCATTGCCATTATCCTTATCATCCAAATCCTTTCTTCCTCCAAGCTTGCTATTATCCTTTTTTTTTTTTTCNAGGTTAAAGAAATCTTAATATTAGATCCAGTCTTAATGCCAATCTCAGACAACTTCTTAAGCGGATAGAGTGTTCCACCCTTAAATCATGTTCTAGCTCCTAATCCCATAAACGCGCCTTATATACCTAGGCAGATTACTACATCTAGCTCTTTAGCTAGTATATAGCTAAATCCTGCATCTACGAGGTCTTCAGGCTCTGGGGATGTATATGGCCAATCGGTAAACGATACAAGGCGTTGGGAACATGCCCACATCTTAGATGGTGGTAGTAATATGGTAGTAATATTAGTAAGGAATAGATATAGGATACGGTAAGGATTCCATAGTCTAGTAAAAGGATCGAATATTAGCATTAAGGGACTCGGATATATTGAGTGGAGCTCTAAGATAGGTAGGCTCAATCATTTATAAACCATTAGTACAATGGTAAGGGTTGGTTAGGTAGGTAATTAACGTATACCAGCGTTCCTATAGAGGACCTAGTTAGTGATAGTATACAAGTACTATCAGCCTAAGACCGCTAGTAAGACGTATACAGTAATACACCTCTATAGCTTCGTTTAGCTTTAGTATAATATTAAGGTCTAGGTTATAGAGTATCTACCGTGTTTGCCTAGGCATACGCTAGCGGTAACACCCCTAGCTAAGCCTAATAAGGTTAGAGCGCCTAAGTTGCGGGAAGGCAAAGCTCAGCTATATTTATTACATATTAAACATTATTTATTAAACCTGCCAATCCTCTCTAATCCCTTCAGCCTAATCCTCCCCCTTATTTATCTTGATTCCTCCTAACTATATCCCACATACCTTTAGGACTAATCCGTATCCCTCATCTACAACCATATTTACAGCTACATCTCCCATTTAGTAGCCTTATGGCTCGGAAACTAGGAGGAACAAAAGAGAGAAGAGGGATAGAAAGGACAATTAAGGTAGATCAACAATATATAGAATAAGCTAGTAGGATATATACTTTCCTTAGTTACATCTACCTAAGTAGAAGCTACTAAGCTTATAGAGATAAGTCTAAATACAAGACCTATTAAGATCGCCATCAATAATGTTAATACTATTATTATCATTAAAAACATAAATAGTATCAGCATTGCCATTATCCTTATCATCCAAATCCTTTCTTCCTCCAAGCTTGCTATTATCCTTTTTTTTTTTTTCCTTGCCCTTAGGTTCTTCTTTGGCTCCGCTACCGTCGCTACCGTCACTGATGATGTCTATGTTGCTAGTGATGATGGTGGTGCTGTCCTTCCACCTTAATGCTCAAGCAACAGCGATGTTAAGGATAGGAGCGATTCACCGCATTTCCATTTTCCGCTAGTGAGTAATACAGTGCCATATAGCGACCCGCGCATTAGTGAACTGGTTAGGAGAGCATCCTTGCTTTAGTTTAGTAAGGATAATGCTACTATTGCTGCAAATAACTGAGTTATAGTTATTAGTGCTTTATTGTCAGCTATGAACAAGTGCGATTCTAGAGAGTCTGCTTATAAATCCGAAATATATAAAATAGGCCTAGAGGCTGGTAAAAACTGATCCTTCGGCGGTATAGTCATCTTCATGATTAATATAAGGGTTAGGGGTTTAGGGTTAGGGGTTAGGGTTAGGGGTTAGGGTTAGGGTTAGGGTTAGGGTTAGGGTTAGGGTTAGGGTTAGGGTTAGGGTTAGGGTTAGGGTTAGGGTTAGGGTTAGGGTTAGGGTTAGGGTT
>KI911113.1:522-119011 GCA_000482085.2 Cladonia metacorallifera KoLRI002260
ATAGTATCTTATAATAACCCTAATTTATAAAAATATATTTCTAACCTTATAAATTTATCTATTTATAGAATAATACCTATATATAATATATCACTTAATTAATTTTTTTTGAACTAAAGTTATTCGCTTAGTAGAAATATATAAAGATATTTAAGTTTTTTATTACTAGTCTATTTTAGACAATTTTTAGCGCGTTTTATAGCCCTAAGCGAGCTGATTCTAGATTATGTCTTAGTACAGATTTCACTTCTATATTAAGGTAGGGGCAAAGCTTAGAAGAAATGACTTTCTTAGTGGTCAATCACCCGCTTAAGGTTTGAACATCAAAAAAAACCCATATTTTAACAATTTATCTAAAAAGAACCTTAAGAGGGATTTAGGCTATTAGAGTGTCAGATTATAGCGCTAAGCAAGCACTTTCTAAATCTAGTCTTATTTTTAAAAGTGCTCACAAAAAAAACCACATTACATTTAAAAATAAAAAATTAAATGAAATGTGACTAAACTTTTAGTACAGAATAAATGAAATGTGACCACATTTCATTTGTCTCTAATAGATAGAATAGTAATGTAATCCATCTAATTAGAAAGGCAATAGCTTATTTCCTATATAGGAATTCAATTGGANGCGCTTAGTCAGCGCTTTTCAAAACAAGTCTAATTTTAAAAAGAGCTCACAAAAAAACCATTTTTCATTTGAAAAACTGAAATCAAATGAAAAATGACTAAAATTTTAGTTCAGTGTAAATGAAAAATGATCATTTTTCATTTGTCCCTAGAAGATAGGCCTTAGAATGATGTCGTTTCTTTAAAAGATCCTTAAAAAGATATTTAGATAAAGGCTTTTAAAAAACCTCTATAGAAATCCTACTAAGAAATAGGATAACTAGCTATAAATAATAGACTAATAATTTACTAACTTCTTAAGGGAGATAATAATAAATAATCTTAGTTAAATCCTAAATAGAATAACTCTTATAGTAATAGATAATAAAGAAAGCTATTTTATTTTCTAGAAAGATATTCTATAATCTAGTTTCTATAGAATTAGAAAATTAAATAGATCCTATCTTTAGAAACCTAGTAAGTTAGCCTTCTATAATATAGAAAAGAACTAGTAATTTCTCTAGAAAATTCCTAATTCCTTAAATCTAATTATAAAGCTTTTAATAGTTTTAGGAGATAACTAGTTTAAAGATAGTAAATTAACTAGCTAAAGTAGAGCTAATAGCTATTTAATTATATAGCTATCTTTCTAAATTATTAAGGCCTAGCTCTATTTAACTATCTTTTAGAAAATTCTAGAAAGGAGTAGAATCTAAAGGATTATTATAGATTTAAGACTAAGGAATTAGAGGTTTATTTAGAATAGAATTATCCTTAAATAAGACCTCTTTTCTAAGAAGGGTTCTCGTCGTTGATACTAAGCTATAAATAAAGCTTTAAAAATCTAATATTAAAAACAAAATATTACTATAGAGTATTATTTCTCCTTCTTAATCTAAAGTTCTAATAAAGGTAGTTTTTTTTAGCTATATTAAGCCTATAGCTTTATAAATCTAATAGCTAATTAATTAAAGTATAAGTACCTTAAATTAGTAAGTAGTTTACTAAGGTTTTTAGTCTAGTTAAAGGCTTATTCCTTAAATCTAGTCTAGAGAAGAGGGGAAAAGTAGAAGATATAGAAGGATTTAAATTCTTAGATTTTTTAGCCTTTTAAATAGATATTAAATCTTTAAAAGAATAGTATAGAATAAGAAATTAATTAATCTTAAGTATTAATGAAAGAATAGAAGAATAGATATTAACCTTCTTAAATCTATCTTTAGTAAGGCCTAGAATAGTAAGAGTATTAATTAATAAAAGCTTATATTTATCTTCTAAACTTAATTAGTTAAGAAGAGATAGTAAAAACTTTAAGTAAGCTTTTTCTAATCTAATTAAATTAGATAGCTTTTTAAATTTTTAAATAAGGATTCTCCTATTTATTACTTCTTCTAGATTAGAATCTAAGCTAGTTTCCTCTAAGAAAGAAAAAGAGGAAGAAGAAGAGAAAGAAGAAGAAGAATCCTTCTTATTTAAATCTTTTAAATCTTTAATTTCTTCTCCGGATCTAATAAGCTGGTCGAGATAGAATCTTTAGGTAGAGGTAAAGATATAGTAAGGATATTAAGTATTTAAATCTAGTTCTAGGGTCTAAATCCTAATAAAGAAGCTAAAAATTTATCTTTAAGGCTAAATATATTTAAAAATCTATTTAAGATCTTAATAAGATTAAAAGGGTTTAGCCTAGTACTAACTTTTTTCTATTTAAACTATTTTAAACTATCTAAAATAGCTAATAACCCTAAGGGTTTTCTAAGATTCTTAAGTAAGATTATTAAAAGTAAGTTAAATAGCCTTAAGTAGTAAAGTATCTAGTAGCCTTATTAGCTTTAATAAGTCTAGCCTATCTAAGCTACTTAAATAAGAAGCTTATTAAGTCCTTTTAAGCTAGGGGCTAGTATTATTATACTAGTTTTACTAGATTTTTTAAATTTTAGCTTTTTAGAAATTCTAGAAGTTTTAATTTAGAGAGGTTTAATTAGTATTCTATAGAGAGATATCTATAATATATATATAATAGATATATATATATATATATTATATTATACTTATCTTAGCTATAAATTAAAAGTAAGTTTTCTTTTTCTAAGTTTTTTTTTTCTTTTTAATTTTCCTATTCTTAGATACTCTTAGCTTGTTCTACCCTAGTATAATTTTCTAGCCCTAAATAAGACTATTTTAAGTCTACCTTAAAGTATTACCAACCTAAATTATTATAGAAGAATTATTATAAATAGATATTAAATTTTTAAGGTAAGTCTGATTAAGAAGCTCTAGAAGCTTAACCCCTTTTCTTAGAATTTATCTAATTATAGATATTTTTAAAGTGATTATAAATACTAATCTTATTTTAGGTATAATAGGAATACTCCTTATAGCTAAAACTATTTAAATAGAGAGTAAGATTTAGAAAGTAATAAAAAAAAGAGCTAGATATTTTAATTTCTTTAACCTCTTCCCTATCTTAGACTAGCGTAGGATAGTTATTAAGTATTAGAAAGATTTTAGATTATTCTTCCTTAGAGAATTTATAAGGTAGTCTTTAAAAATAATAATCTAGACCCTTAAGTAATATTATATATTTATAGCCCTTATAAGCTAAGAACCTAGTATTTCCTAAAATAGTAATATACTTTATTATATAAGAAAAAGAAAGCTTTATTTTCTAAGTAGGAATTTAAGGAGAATAAGAAGAGTTAAAAACTTATTAAAATATTAAGGAAAGAGAGTTAGGATTAGTAAAAAGTAATTATTTATAAGCTATTAAATAGCTAATTTAGTAGCTATTTAAGGTTATCTTATCTTAGCTAATTCTTAAGCTTAAATTTAAAATAAGTCTTAGAAAGTATATAAAGATTAAAGCTTTACTTATAAAAGAAAAATAATATAATATTATATAATTTTTTTAAATCTATATTATATAACCCTATTATTAATAGAATATAATATATATATTATATATTTTATAGTATAATATTCCTAATCAAAGATTTTTTATAGTAGTAAGTAGAAACTTTTCTTTTTTATAAATTAACTTTTTTATTACTAGTCTAATTTAAGTAATTTTTAGTATATTTTATAGCCTTAAATAAGCTAAATCTAGATTAGGTCTTATTATAAATTTTACTTCTATATTATCTTAAGGGTAAGTATTAAAAGAAATAACTTTCTTAATAATTAATTATCTACTTAAGGTTTAAATATTAAAAAAAACCTATATTTTAATATTTTTTTAAAAAATAACCTTAAGAGGGATTTAGGCTATTAAGGGATTAGATTATAGTATTAATCTAACACTTTTTAGATCTAGTCTAACTTTTAAAAAAGCTTACAAAAAAAACCATATTTTATTTAGATTTATAAATTTAAATGAAATGTGACTAAATCCTTAGTTAAGCGTAAATGAAATGTGGCCCATTTCATTTGTCTCTATAAGATAGTGTTGGGCGGGCTATTGCTATCACTGCCGTAGCCAGCATGGTCAAAGCTTGCGCTCAGCTTAAGAATCTACGAAGAGCTCCTGGAGATCAGGGCAAGATCAAATATGTCCCTGGACCGCTACCGGGAAGTAGGAAATACCTTTCAGATGATTGGAGCCGGTACCAGCCTTTCGCAGGATGTAAGTCGGCGATAGAGACTGCGCCATGATATACCAAGCTAACCTACAATAACAGGTTGGAAGGTGCACTTCGATGATTACAACTCGTAAGCACCAAGTTTGGGACATTGCTGCGGCCAATCAGTTGCGCTTGTCTTCGCCGCTATCATTGTGTTTGCTGCTCGAGTGACTGTAAGAAGGGGCCATTGGGCATTAATCAAATCGTGGAACTTGTCGATCAATGCCTCCTACCGATCCCTGATCGTGTCATGTTGCCTGTAGTAGAATTGTCCAGCCCCCGCCTTCATGTCTTTCTGACAGCTGAGCGTCGATAAGTGTGGGCGCTAGTGATGCAGCCACCGATTTTTGAGTTGTCTGCTAGACCGCTTTTGCTTGTCGGGAGCCGCACCATGAAGTTGTAAACGGCATAGATCAGCAGAGCTGTAATGACCGAGCCTGACCGAACTGCACGAATGCGGGGTCTGTAGGCGCGTCTATGTCAACGCCCCTTCTGGATCAGCCACCAAGACGCCCGCGCGTAGAATTTCCCATTTTCCGTGTTAGTCCGACATCCAGCCCAGAACGCCGCAACATCGGTTATCTGTCACCTACCTGGTTCGTGAAAGTCGCAAGGACGGTGTCTTCGCGAAGCATGGGTAGCTAGATAGGTAGGAGCGCAGCGAGCACAACTTTCGTCAACGCCAGTCGACGTAGCTGACTCGGTCGACCGTCGCAGAGCAGGTTTTCTCAAACAGTTGTTCACTCGTGTCTATCCATAAAGCAGCGTGTCTATTTGTGTAGAGAGATTGATAAGAGAGACACTAGACTTGATCAAGAATTCTCCATCTTGCTGACACTCTCTTGGCATTCTGGCCCTCCTCTGTTGCAACAAGAGGCCACTCCATATATAAGAAAGATTTAACCTGTTGAATAACGTACATGTATAATGAAAGATTAGTAGATCCAGGAACCGTGGAACACTATAAGTTATGCTTGGACTTACCGTGATCGTAGTGTTTGCCCTGACTTCATCCGAAAGGAGCACTGTAAGACTTGAATCATTGCTTATACAACCAAGAACCCCATAGGGAGAAGGCACCCCAGTGGTATGTCTCAGAAGTCTCCTTGCAATTTCGAATATGCAAAATGGCTTTCTGCAAGGCAACGGCAATATCTACTAGCTTGTTGTCATTGTGTTCAGAAGCTGCAAATGATTTCTGGTCATCCAATTCGCTATAGAATGCATCTGAAAACATCCGACCAGTCCGACTCGGGATTGGCCATGATGCTCCCACAACAGAGGCTGCACCCGCGCAGAGCAGACCTGTCAGTATCCCCAGAGGCTCGTCCCCAGTCGCAATCGTTTGCGTTGTAGAATCACAAGCGACTAGGGTGACGAGAGGTGACGAGGAGAGAGGCAAAGCGAAAATATCCTCCACGGTGAGCCTGATCGTTTGCGCTGTACTATCAACCTGTAGTATAGTCTCTTGTTCTACCTCGTCAATGATAGGACGAAGGTCGACGTTGGTTATATTTTCAAGCGCCGTTACTGACTGCTGATCGTCCCGTTGTAGAGTATTCTGGCTTGCATGAAGTATATTTGGCAACCCTTCGTCGCCCGAAGTGCTAACATAGGGCTTCGCCGCCGTGCCCCCATCCCTATTGCCACTCGAGAGAACCAGGCTCTGCTGGAGGATGTTATCCCCAGAGAAGACGCAATGACCATGGTAGTGCACAAGGCTGACTCCGTCAATCAGCCTACTGAACGAACCCTTGGTGACGTCCACACCACAAGCAGCTCTGCCGTTCCAAGACGTTGCTAGATGGTCCATCTGAGAGTATATTGTCTCAGCCTCCTGTGGTTTGTCATATACTCCGATGAAAACAGTGGACTTTGGTGATTCTCTAGCCCTACTTCTCGCCAGACACAATTGAAGGACAGAGATGCTAGGTGCATAGACAACCGGATTGCGTGCTATAAGGGGCACACCAATTTCACATCTTTCATCCCAGATCTTAAGGGCGTGTAGAGGGAGAGAATTCAAGCAGCTTGTTGGAGAAAAGATCAGCAAGTCTGCTGGTTTGGTGCATTGCTGTAGACTGGAGATGAGCGGGTCAAGTTCCCGCATCGGACAAAACTGATCCTCTATGCTATCCTCACGTAGGCAGTCCCGCCGGTCCCTGTCTTCACGGAAATTTTGCGCGAGCCAGCGGGTAATATCCGAGACGCTGATGGTCAAATGTACAAGTCGGACGCCTTCACCTCGTAGAGCGCTGTTAACGACGAGCATAACAATTTTGTCCCCGTACAAGATCCAGTCAACAAATATGATGTCCCTAGCCCTGTCCGATATACTACTAGCGTCGTTCAATGCTTCGAGCTCCTTAAACCCTTTGAAGACCCCATCTCGGAGATCAAGGTAGTCTCCAAACTGGGGAACCGGCCGAAGTAGCCCTTCTAAATTTGCTATTTCTTCCCGGACAAAGCCACGTTCATTCTCTAACACGGTGGCTAGCCGGGACTGTGCGGCAAGAAGCTTTTGGAATTCAAGCTCGATCTTGGGATCTGCAGCCATGGCCTGCTTGACCGTCGACGGCATGATTATTCCAAGCCCGAGCATGTCGCTCAGGCTTCGAGCCTTCCTCTTCTGACTCCAGAACCAGAGCTCAGCATACCTTTGCGCCGTCAAGTTGACACCGCTAGCCCATTTATACAGATCCACCACTGATATGGTGGATGCAAACCTCTGCTTTTGCAACAGGGCTGGCAGGCCACTCAGGGCCGATAACTCCCGACGTAGACGGTCGGCTATGCTCTCAAGCTTCTGGAGCTCCTCCAGGACAGGATCGAGCGGTATACCATACTTCTCCCAAGCCGTGACATATATCCTGGTCAATTCATGTTGGCTTCCTAGCCACATTTGAAGATTAGATAGTGCCCGAAATTTCGTACAAGCAGTCTGCAGATCTTTCTCCGCTGCCACAAGACAGTCTCGATTACTTCGTTTTTGCCATATTTGCAGGTTGCACATGGCTCGCATACGATACTTGTTGGCCTCCTGCATCCATAGGTCAGATGAGCGATAAAGCTCGATCAGATTGTCAGCTATATGGAGAGCTTGTTCCTCTTTGTCATTGTTTGACTCATGCTTTCCCTCAAACAGCAGTTGCGTGATCCTTAACTCCTGGCATTCCCCAGTTACCACAGCTCGCTCGCGGGCCTCAAGAGGTTTGCACAAAGCATCAACACGGTCCAAAGAGCCATAAGCCATGGCTAATACGACGTCGGGCGTCGCACGATTAAGCCGAGCTAGCTGGAACTGCAAGCTCGCCATGAGGCACAACTTTGTACAAGCGCCTTGGTTGTTATTGGCATTCACGTCCAGCTCAACCAAAGGTTCAATTGCCGAAATGATCTCCTGTAATCTGACGGCTTTTGACGGCCCAGCGGCAATGGGCTCCAAGCTTCGAATATGGGCTACATGATACTCGGCTTGTGATTCTGCTTCCAAAGACTCACGTTTGCAAAGCTCATAACCTTCACCTGCCCAATGTTGTGCTGATTGGTGATTCTCGCCTGCGATCTCTGCTAGAGACAACACAACAGTAACATGAAACGCCGGAGTCCACCATTTTCTTGCGCAAAACTCTCTATAAAGAGCGCTACCAAGCTCCATGACTTGTGCATAGTGACCTGTCCCCGCATTCATGGAAGCGAGGAGCTGGAGATGGAGGAGAAGACGTTCGTGTAAGATTCCGCCAACTGTACAGACATCGTTCAAAACCTCTTGCAACTTCACATAGAGTCGGTGGTCACCCTTTTCAAAGGCATGCGCAAGCGGAAACGAAGCAGACTGGAGAACTCCGAACGGGCAATCCATACGGCAATATTCCTCCATGATCTTGACCAGTGCCCCAAGGACATCGGATGGACTAATAAATCCGTAGTGGAGCCGGTGCTTCCGAACTTCGAGCGCCCCGTGTAGGTGTCTGCAGATCTCAAAAGCAGCTTCAGCCGCGGTGAGCTGGATCGAACAGTCATGCAGTCGATTGGTTCTCCCATAGATCTTGGCCAACTCAAGTCTGAACAGACCTCGAAAGATATCTGGCATTTGAGGTTCGCCGCTAAGTAGATCTTCTAGCCATTCTGCCGTAAGATTGTCTCCGCAGGAGACACTGAATGGGCTGAACAACCTCCACAGGTCTCGATAGCGGTTCCTTCTTTGTGTGTCGCACATAAATGGGCGTAGTCGCTCTTCTATTCGAGGTCTAACGTCTATAAGTTTCCTCTGACAAATGGTTTGGCGAGTGATTGCTATTCGGTGCAAGTAGCCCTCGGCTTCGATCTAGGTTTGATCCCAATATCAGTAGCTTCCCAGAGCCGAAGCAGTGTCAATCAGAACCCACTTCTTCAGCACTGAAGGATGTAAGCGCTCGCATTGAGGCAAGCAGCTCTCTACCCTGGAATAGTACTTCGTCATTGTCTAGTTCCTCCCCGCAGGCAACGATTGTTACAAAAGCAACATGAATTTCAAGTGTAAAAATCTGTTGCAGGTTCATCTTTTCCCGATGCAAAGCGCAAGCTCTATGCATGCACTCTTTGGCTCGCTGCGGATATCCTCTTGCAACCCATGTACGAGCCTTCGCACGAAGGACCTCTCGATTCTGCTCAATCGTACATGGCGAGTTAGTTTCCAAGGACTCAAGTGTGGCCAGGGCTGCGTCATAGTCACCAAGAAGCATGAGTTCGTCGCTACGTGCTATTGCACCTTCGAAGTGGGTCGGAAGACCCTGGTTTGCCAGTCCCCCAGTCATATCCCGGTCTTCCATCCCTGGCCTGAGTCTAGCTCCGAGACGACTAACGTCCAACGAGATCTTTGATACTATGGGAGGAGCCAAGGCCGCTTTCTTTCTTAGCAGCTTGTTCACGTTTTCGATCGCGTTCTCTTGGATATTCTAGAAAGCTATAGTAAGATAGTTGCGCTCATTTGGTCGAAGATAAAACCCGAGCAATTAGTTCTAGCCGATATATACCCACGGGCAGAGATCGTTGTAATAAGGTAGCCTCTAGAGATTTGGCGATATCGCAACCCGATATGATACCATGAGCAGTGAAGGGTAGGTGGAACCCGGTATGGGCATTACCTAAGCAGCGGTAGGCATTCTGTGCGTGTAACAGGACATCTCCGTAGACATGAACAATAATTCTATTGAATATCCACCCGTAGATCCAACCCCGGATTGCTGGCAATAAAGGGCGCAGCTTTACCCCAAGGTATACCCTACGATTTTGAACCTTGTCAGTACCTTAGGTGTTGGTGGCGCCGTGTTGTTTACGGGTAAAATATTTTTTGGTTCTAAGGCGACTAGTTCAAAGACTTGCGGGGCAGCCCGCTGCGCCAAATACGGGTCTCGGAGCAAGCACGCCCGCGCATGGGCGCAATGTCGACACCTGGCTACGTTCAGTTGATTGTTCTCTAGCTCCACCTCTCAACAAGGCAATGTAGAATTGCTGCATCCGTACGTTGATCATCTGTGACAACAACTATTACAATTTTCCCATCCTGTGTAGTGCTAGAGCTTTCCTAGCTCATGGCCAACAGCATCAAAACCACATACACCACTAGACGCAGGGTTTTTGATCTTGATGAGGCTGCCGCCGAGCTTGGTCAGAAGAATGAAGGAGACCAGGACTTCAACCGCAGCAAGGTCCATCAACGCGATCTGGGAGACCTTAGCATCGTCTCCACCCTTTCTAGAGTTGAATATGGATCATGGGAGGGCAAATCGGCTTGCCTGATGACTTTCAGCTTTTCCTTCGACTCTGGCAATGTGAAGACTTGCCGCTTCACGAGTGCGCGCGTCGTCATTGAATTTACTTCCCGTCAGGCTGGTTACTCCGATCCAGTTGTCGTCAATTTTGGTCCCAAGAGACTGCTTGGTCAGAAGACCGAAGAGGACCGCCGATGGCTCTACGCTGGTGAATTCGAAGCAAAAATCAACATAGGGCCCTTTCAAGTCGGACCAAATCTAAGAGCGGAATCAGAAGGCTGCTTCACCAGAACTTACACGGAGGTCATAAAAGCCACAGAGTGGGGCGACGCAAACCATAGACAGCCCAACACTGTGAAGTACTGGCTCAAAGAGAATAAGCGGCAGGAAGGTGGCATCCCAGACCAGCTGAACGCAACAGTTGTGGTGATCTACGAGGGCCCGTTCCAGGCTGTTGTTGATGTCAGTTCGACAGCTATATTCGATCTCCTTGCGCGGCCATGGACGAAGGATGATCCGGTTTTGTTCGAACCTGGAGTTGACGAAGGACCTCCCGTTCGCGACAACAGAGACTCGGAATTTTCCACTTTGAACCAAGAGGACTGGAGGCGAATAGTCACATCGAGTTTGGACGCTCAGTAAGCCTTCCTTCGTATACAAACATTCCTTTACTGAGGTCGACTGCCATCCACTAGAACGCAGATTCATAACAATATGGAATAGTCTTGGGAAGTTTTGATCAGAAGATGAAGGGGATTTCGGTTACTGTGATGTCCTCGGTAACAAGAATTTACAGGGTCACTTGTCAACACTAACCTTGGAAGTTTATGCAAGTAATCTTCGTATCGATACTAGAGAGAATAACATTGACTCAGAAATTTAAATATCTTCACCAGGTACGGTGAGAAGATCGCACGGCAGCAACTTTCCCCATGTATTCTAAAATACCTAGGGCTCTTTCCCCTGGGTCGTTGGATACCGTATTAGATTGGGCGATTATATAGCAATTAGTATTTAGTATAAGTACCTCTCGCGATGGCTTTACGATTTGTATTTGTTAGCGATGTTTGATGGCTAAATACCTACAGTAGTATATACTAGTCCTGCAATATGGCTGTTTCATTTCCATTTTCCATCCGTATTTACCATCCTCGCGTAGCTGCCTCCACCAACATATGCCCATTTCCACATAGTATTGGCATTCTAGCGCCTTCTGCCCTTATTCCTGTGTATCTTACCTGCAGAGCATCATGTAATACCCCTTAAGTGGCTGCAGTCCACCTTTCAAGGTTCGTTAGCGAAATCATGCCGCTTAGGCGGGTGCTCCCTAAACATAGCCTAAAGTCGGATCGCCTAGGCGAGGGAACTGGCCCTACGGGTAGTGGTTATTAGGCCCCAATCTTGCTTCCTTAGGGCTGAGCTTTAAGGGCCTTTTGGGCACCGGCCCTGGAGGGTTGATAGGTCGCGATTCTTTTATTCCTTACCCGCAAGCAACTAGAAAGGATACAAAAGCCTAGGCACAGTTGTAGATGCCATGCATCCACAAAAGATATTGGAATGAGCATCTGGACGCTATTCAATAAGATGTGGTTGGTGGTTGATGAAATAATGGGGTGGACGAGGATGAGCCACTTAAGGGCAGGAGCTTCCTCAGGCAGTTCATGATTACTCAGGCTACGCAGTATTTACCATCAGGTCTACGTCCTCCTCCATTGTGTCGACTAGCTCTGGCGAGGTCGACGGTACAACGAGAGCGAGGGAGGCGACGAGATACCATTGATAGCGACCCGCAGCATCGATATGCAGGAGCCAAGTACATTAGGGCTGTTCTACTGCAGGCCACTTCGACCTGCCAATTAAAGTGGGCGCTAAAAGGTGGCTTCTACTAGCACCCTTAGGCCCAACTACAAAAGGGTATCAATTGGAATATCCTTCAACACTCTTCGACAATTCTATACAGTATTTATCTCAAGAAACAGCGCATTGGTATCAGGTGGAGCTACCACAATATAGGAGAATTTCAACAAGGCGTTGCCATGGAGAAGCAATCTGGAGACATATCTCTAGCTCTTTCAGCTGCCTACGAAGAACTTCAAATCAACGATGCCACTATCTCCGACATAGAGGTCGGAATTGCTTATCTTCAAGCTCGCAAGTTGCATGTAGAGCGTCCAACCGAGGCTTTGCAGACTATTGCCACTGCTAGAGACTCACGGTGGCTCCATTCTATCATAGTACCTATCTTAGATTCTTCGACCGAAGAAACAACTGCAACACTAAAATATAAAGCTAATGGCATCCTTGACACCTCCAGCGACGTCATGGTTCGACCCACTGCTGATACCTTCGAACCGGCTCCCTTGGCTCTGGTGTCATCTGAAGGCTATGACAAAGTCGACGGGAATGCCAATACAAAATCGAATGAAAGAGTCAATGAGCCAACTGACACAGACGAAGCCGACTTAATGGAGCTCGACAATTCCTCTCCGCAATCGATCTACGCTCCATCCTCTAGCGAGGAACGCTCCTCGGATTCTATCTCAGAATCCGACTCCAATAACGAATTGGAGGACGAACCATATTTTGAATGGCATGTAGAGCATAGTGAAAGGGGAAGCTGGTACTGTACTTGCGGAGAAGCGTTCGTCGACGGCAAATGCCCCGACGGTCACTGTGGCTTCTGTAAGAGCTGTGGGTGGGAGATTTATGGAGAGTGTCTCCGCTGCCCGGAAACTTGTCAGGGGTGTGGTGAAGATAAAGTCAGCGGGGTGTGCGCGGAGTGTGATTCAGAGATAGAAGAGAGCAAGGTGGAGAAAGACATCATCACATTTGACGATGTGGACGGAGTTTGGCGATGCAGCGAATGCCAGTGGGAAATCGAAGCCGATAATGAGACTGATGGCAACTGCCATTGCCTGGAGGAAGAAGGACAGATGCGAAGGGTCGATTTGTCACAAATTCCAAACTATGAACCTGCCGATGACGGGGCGTCTTCGGTTGAGTCCTCATCGGATCAAGAGGGAGATAGCGATGATGAGGATGCCATCGACGATGGGGAGGATGTGATGGAGAATGAACGCTTTGGTCGACATGTTGATCTTGACGAAGTTGAGGCAGCCCAAGGTGGAGGGTCTATAGATTCGGATGTGACTCTTGATGGTAATGGTCTGACTTCCCCAGCACTCCCCGAGCCAGATAATTCGGAGGTCTAGTTTCAGTGGGGGCTTGAGGAGCTCACACAAGGATCATCATCTACATTAGCAGTGTTGCAGTGGCGTTGGTAAAGCTGAAATTCTGTGTGACATTAATGATATGCATGGAATTCTTGCATGCAAGTGTTACAGGATCGCCAGGGATAAACATCCCATGTCAATTCTAACGAGAGGTTTACAGAGATTGAATCAGAATTGTTCTCCTAACATCAGTCTGGACAAGATCGTGCTCAAACGTCCTCCGTCGAGCGTAGAGAGAGCTATCTCGGCACTCTCATGAGCTGTCACTTTCTCGCTTGCTACCTCGTGCTCCATCTTCGAGATGGCAGGTTTGATAGTTGGCTCGTCTTGACTGACCATTAAGCTGGTCGCCGCTTTTATTATATAAGCCAGGACAGCTGACAAAATCAGACATTATCCAGCCACAATAACGAACCTAAGCTGTAGACATCCTTGCTAAAGCCTGCATCGCTGGCATTTGTAATGAAAGTTGTGGAGAATCAGAAGAAAGTCTTCGTTCTCGATTGCAATCAATAGTGGCGACAAGTTAATTCTCGATGACAGAAGATTCTATAACTGCGATGAGCCCTGTGGGTCTAAGCCTAGCCCTAAGCTCCGACAGGGCCGCTTCCTGCTTGTCTAGGGGGCTTGTTGGGCACTAATGTATCCTAAAGCATGGCGGATGTTTAGGCGAGAGATTCCTGTTCCCCGCCCGAAGAAGCACTATCCTTAGGGGCCGCAACGCAAGTGGCTCTGGGTAGTAGTCCCGGGGTGTGGCGTACAATACCTAACCACACTTTCCTACGCCCCATAGATCACCAGCTTTGCGACCAACACATGATACACCAGAAATATCAGTGTCTAGGATGCCTACCATGAACGAGCTACGTACTTGCCAGTCAGTCTGTCTATGATACGCGTATGCCACCACCAGATCTCGAACTCCTCTTAGTGCAATCCAGTGTTGGATTAAGTGATCGCTCACGCTTACGTGGGTCTGGACACCAGGTTGATCACGAATCTAGAGATCGCAACTTCGATACTTGACAGAGTGACCAGTAATCGACGCCGGAACTAGCCACATGAGGCCCACACGACTATGCGAAGACTGAGAACTCCCTGTCAAGTACTGCTCGCTTCTATTGGAATGATACCATGTGGTTCTCTCGGAGAGGTTTCTTTATTCCATGATTATGACTCCATCCATGCCCCCGGGTTGACCCGAATAGTGCTGTCGGATTTGCCAATTCCAGTACCTCCTCTCCCCAGGTCAGCGTCGACAGTGCGTGCATCATGCTAACTTCTAAGACGCGCGCTTCCGGGTCGATCATGATGCTGTATGAATAGCTAAGGGAACGCGACTTATATGCCTATATCAAACATGCCTTCACTCGGTCGCTGTCCCATTGACAAAAATCTGCGCTGGTCCGATTGAGCTGTTACTTCCGAAACCCTGCACCAATGTTGGAAATACTGGTGCGGCCAGTGAGATATTGATCCTGCCAAGCTTTCCTATCATCGTCCATCCGCCGGTACGAGAAGGATAGATGGGGTCTCGGCAGGCATAGGTTAGGTACAGGGCAGCCTCTTTTACGCCAAGCCAGGTGTACGTGTCTGCAATAAAAAACCTGTCAATATCGACCGTTAATCGGCAGTCAAAGGTCGTCAATATCCGTGGGAGTTGGTAGATGCCCGCATCGCCGCCGACGTGGAAGAGCTCTTCCGTATCCTCGTCAGGAAGTCTTCCTATACTGAGAACACAGTCTGCAGCCAGAGGCCGTCTATCTGGTCCACGTATTGGCTGTTCATTACATTTGTGTTCCGAGTCTGTCTTCTTGTTACTCGCAGGAATAAAAGTTAAAGCGCTGTTAGTTGTTTGAGTTGTGTTATACGAAGAACTGCTGTAGCCGACAGCGGCAAGAATAAGCATGAGGAGCCCAAAGGGTAATCCCATCTTAGTCGACCAAGCGAGGAATGGTGAGTCTCTTCAATTCACGGGCATCCAGCTTTTGTATCTAGCATACCCGCAGGATGTTGAAAGCGGCTCTAAGCATGTGCGACCTGAAGCAAGATAAGGTGTAACAACTTTTGTTAGAAGCGCACCATCTCTCGGAACAATCCTTATCATGACGCTCTGCATTGCCTTTCCTCCACCCTCCCTTCTCGCCATTTCCAATTTTAGCACCGCATACCAGGGTATAAATCCAGTAACCGCACGCAAATCGAACGAGCATCGCCTATCTTATATAAAGGATACAAGCCAAACAACATCCGGCAAAATGATTTGTGGAACATACGAATTAGCTCTGGAGTCTTGCGCCCAGTTGCAATTGGCCAGGAAACCGCAACGTATAAAACGTCGCATTCATGTGTGTCACATGCTTCCAATATTCTGTCTATTCAAAAGCAAGGTGCTGGCAGGCGTCATTAAGCAATCATCTCCTGAAGCAGAAAGGACTACACCAACATTACAGCAGACGAAGCTTTGAGCATACATGCTTTTGATGTCCGCCATTGAGAATTTCACTACGGGATGAGTTTCAGAGTTTATCTGGTAGAGCACCAAAATAGCATATAATGATAACGCCTCCACTTCAATAGCCATCCTAAGTCGAAGAATGATTCTTAAGCAGCAGAGTTGCTTTATTGATGCTCTATGTGAGCGCCTCGCATGATTTCCTTGAGCCCAGTGCTAAACCTTATTACCAAGTGACCAAGGTAAACTTCCGGCAACAGTCCGAAGAAAATCTACAGGCTGATGTTAGGGAAAATCGAGCGCAGGGGTCAAGGGGTGCACTCTGCTCGATACACCGCTGCGAATGGGCACAAGATTGGCGAATTCTGGTTCCTTCCAATACCTTATTCGCCGTGGATTTATCAATTACTGCTCTAAGTTATTCTCCTTCTCTCAGTATAAATATAACAAGGATGGACAGGACGTAGGGTTTCGCTCCTAGAGTTATGAAGAGTTCTGTACTCGTTGGAGGCCGGCATGGACAAACGGTCAACTTCACTTTGCGCCTGTGCTCAGGATCCAACAATGGAATGTCTCTCAACTAGTTTAGGACTTATTTTGAATGTGGAAATCCTCATTGGACAAGTTATGAAAACTTTCATATAGCATTTCAGTCTACATTTGTCAAGATAGGGGCAGCGATGCGAACGCCTGCTCAGATTTACCGCAGAAGGCATGACTTCTCTTGCTCATTACGAGAAAGAATTCGTGATTCGAGGCTACCTATGTCGGGCAATATGCCAAGAATGGGATCGTAGAGGAAGGTTTAAATTAGTTCTTTAAAGAGGACATCCCACATGTAACTTCGTTCCAAGCTAAGGTTTCGGCAAGGAAGCAAAAAATTGAATTATCGACACCTGCAGGATTCGAACCTGCGCGTGCGAACACAACGGCTGTCACACATGGTCCTGCTAGAATAGCAGGCCGTCGCCTTAACCACTCGGCCAAAGTGTCTTCAATGACTGAAGTAGCTTACAAACATTTATGAACGGTTTTGCTGCTACTGCCCGAACATGGCTCAGGCTCAGCTTGCAACAGCGTCCAAGCGCTTGGAATGTTGCATATCCCACATACGGGCCGTTCTTTGATAGGCAGGCTGATTGTTCATACAGCGTGCTCCCTCATGCTGTTCTTGTAGCATCCAAAAGTACCTTGGGAATGGCTGAAGTCCCCGTGTGATTCAAGGTCTTGGCAATGAACCCTTGTCAACCGTCGCTGGGTTCTACCTCACAAACTCTTTTTCACAGCAGCAATTAGTTTTCACGCTGGCAAATCTCAGATCTCTGAGCCCATCCGCACGGTGTAATATTCTTAACAGTATCTACATCAAAATCTCACTATTACGTACTCGAGCGTTGAGAACATCATGCTCTTGCAAGCATCGTGTCAGAATGGGCTCTTTACCTCCTTCAGATAGCGCTGCACTTCCCTCTAAATCTTCTACAACTACATTAACAGCAACAACCTACAATGGAAAGCTATACAGGGCTGCGAAAGAGGGTACTGCCGAAATCCTAGAACTCCAGCTGCCGAAGGGGAAACCCTCCTCAAGTGCCCAAACCGTCTTCTACAATCCTATCCAGCAATACAACCGCGACCTCAGCGTGCTAGTAATCAAGGCATTCGGTGATGATGCGGCAGCTGTCAGACGGGCCAAATATCAAAGAAGGCTCGAGCAGTCAGCTAAAAGCGGTCAACGTGGCCAAAAAAGGAAGAGAGCGCAAGTGGACAGGACAAGAGTAGAGGAAGACACGGCCAATGCTGGGGCCGAAAGCCATGATGCGCTGGCTGCTGCTGCTGATACTGTACAACTTCTAAGTGCAGATGAAGCTGAGATGAGGAGTACACAGAAGGCTAAAATGGTGGGAGCTGGTGAAGCTGGCGAAGTTCAGGCTGTTACACCTACGCATCTAGAATCTCCAGAGAGCCATGGTCAAGCGCAAGGGATAGACCACAGCACAGGCGGTCAGGCAGGAGATGGGGTGCCGGGTGATGATGGCGAGACAAAAGATAAGAATAACCCCGCGAAGCCACCCTCCTTTCGGATTCTCGACGCGCTTTCCGCTACGGGTTTGCGAGCTCTACGCTACGCCAAAGAGATTCCAATGGCTACTTCAATAACAGCGAACGATCTCTCCCACTCGGCTTCGGCCTCCATCAAACTGAATGTAGAGTACAACAAAGTGTCGGACAAAGTTATCCCCAACACCGGCGACGCCATCGAACATATGCGTCGTGCAGCTTCACGCGGAATGGATAGTCCTGGCCTGTACCACGTAATCGATCTCGACCCATACGGAACTAGTGCTCCTTTCCTCGATGCTGCATTACAGGCACTAGTGGACGGTGGCCTTCTCTGCATCACATGTACAGATTCAGGAGTCTTCGCATCTCTAGGCTATCTTGAAAAGACATACTCACTATATGGAGGCTTGCCATTGAAAGGTGCACATGCTCATGAAGGAGGTCTCCGTCTCATTCTCCATGCTATAGCAACTTCCGCGGCACGCTATGGCATTGCTATCGAGCCTCTCCTCTCCCTCTCTATCGACTTCTACATCCGCGTCTTTGTTCGGGTCCATCGCTCGCCAGCGGATGTGAAATTTCTTGCTAGTAAGACCATGATGGTGTATAATTGTGATGTAGGATGTGGTGCATGGTCTGTCCAACATTTTGCACGTCTAAAAGAGAAAAAGGCGAAGAATGGAGATATATTTTACACCCACACATCTGCGCTTGCGCCGACTGCGAACATGCTCTGCGAGCATTGCGGCTTCAAAACACATCAAGCCGGTCCTATGTGGGGCGGTCCTCTTCACAACCCTCATTTCATCCAACGCATTCTGGACATGCTCCCATCATTAGATAGAAACATCTACGGCACTATACCTCGCATTGAAGGCATGCTCAACCTCGCCCTCCACGAGCATCTTGACGATGCATCCACACCTGTGACTAGTCCGAAGCCGTTACCGGACCGACCTATACCGACGATTAATCCTGTCGCCCGCTCGCACCACCCTTTCTTCTTCCACCCGTCGTCCCTTGCCAGAGTCCTCCATTGCGTCGCGCCCTCCGACGCAGCACTTCGTGGTGCTCTCAAGCATCTCGGCTACCGTGTTACGCGCTCTCATACAAAGGCGGGTAGTATGACCACTGATGCGCCATGGAGCGTTATCTGGGAGATTATGAGGGAATGGGTCAGGCAGAATTCGCCGATCAAGAAAGAATCCATCAAGAAAGGCACAGCCTGTTGGGCTATCATGCAGAAGGACAGATCAAGGGTGAAGCTTATGGAAATACAGAGACAGTTGAGGGAGGCAATTGACAACCCGAATGTTGAGGACATGGAGGGATTGAGGAAAGATGTTGAGGCTGCCCTTTACCGGACCTCAAAGATAGACGACGAACCCGAAGACCAAGCCCAAGAAACCCATGGAGAAGATGGAGAAGTAGTTCTACCAAACCATGGCGAGGGACTGGACAAGGAATCTGACCAGAAAGACTCCGAGAATGTCTCTCTAAGCAACTTGAAGATCGTCTTTGATGAAAAGCTTGGAAAAGAGCCAGAAGGCAAGCGTATGGTCAGGTATCAGACCAATCCGCGACCGGATTGGGGTCCTATGAATCGTGCCAAGGGGGACTAGTGACCGACGACCGTTGTGTGTACGCGAATTGCAGGTTTTCTAAAGACTTTTCGATTAACGTAGAGGGTTGTCGGATCCGATTGGTTGCACAAGGTTGGACCTACACTGAGACTGCGTGCACGCCGGCAATTACCAACTTCCTGTGGCATACTATAGGCGTTCAATAATCTGGAAGCCATCAATTATTCCGCAAGCCATCAGCCGATAAGGTGAGTTGACATGAACAGCTGCTATCAATTTGAGATCGGATCGATTAGCCTGGGAAGAGCAATGGCTGTGGGCAGGCTGAGCTTGCGTACATAAACCTCTTGCCTTCCATGCAACGAGCACTCTAAACTGAACCGTTAGAAAGCGCATTTCAAATGTTTAAACACGACTCGCTATGCAAAGTATTCTTCATTTACGGTTGTCATGATAATTCGTTAATTATCACCTTATTTATTATTGTCGGATGATGATTATTCCAAGCACAACACACCCTGGGCATCACAAAACCATGGACATCAAGCTACGCTCAGAAGGACCGCCAGGGAAGTATATTACAATTCGAGCAATTGGATATGCCACTGCTGATAGCGTGCTATGTACAAGCTTTTAGAATCGACGAGAAGAAAGCGATATCTTTAGCTGATAGTGAAGATTCCGGTATATGAACGAAGGGCTCCGTAAGGCGTGCTACTAGTATTGCAGGAATCTAGAAGTCCACAGTCTGAAATGAAAATAATTGGAAATTGCCAGCTTTCAAACATTTTGGCTTTCCGCAGGTTTTGCTGCTGTTCGGTAGTTCCCCACTGCCTCGCAGTTCTGCATAGCCTAGGGAGCAACGCATGACTGACTGTGTATACATAAGTACAGATATTGGATATGTCCGATGGCGAGGAAGCAATATATTGCGATTACAACAAGCACTAGGTATCTCCAAATATGAATACTCCTTTCCCTTTCCTAAAGCCTTCCATCGTGCCTTGCACTGCATCGACAAGCTCCTCTTTCTTGGTATCCCACTTCCAAGGTACTTCCACCATAGGCACATCTCTGAACTCTCCTTTCCTTATCAAATCTAGAATCTCATCCACAGTCTGCTTCTTCTCTTCCGGATGCTGATCACTCCATCTGCGCAAATACCGTTGTTAGTGATACCCTTCAGAGATATCTGCAAAGCACCTACCTCGACACCCAAAACCCCTCGAATCTCAAGTCCTTAAATATAAGCATACTAGCGCCCACCCTCATAGGACTTTTACTCATAGCCCCATACGTAACCATACACCCGCCCTCCCCCAACACCTTCGCCATCGCCATCGCGGCATCTCCACCCACACAATTCAAAGCGAGCTTAATCTCCTCCTTCCCCCCCTTCGTCCACTCCTTCACCCGCTCCTTAAACTCCCTCGCCATCATTTCCTCATCACTCACAACCCTCGTAGCCCCCAAGTCCTCCAACTCCCGCTTCAACTTCTCTCCCTCCTCCCCAGGCCTCCCTCTTACCACCGCAATACACTTATAGCCCCACCTCTTTCCCAATTGCAACGCCGCTCGCCCCACCCCGCTATTAGCCCCATTCTGTATATACCAATCTCCCTCCTTCAGCGCCTTAAAATCCTTCAACATCCGATACGCCGTCACCGGATTCACAGACACCGTGCCCGCCTGCTCAGGCCGCAATCCTTCCTTGTTCACCTTTGTCACGTGTCCCTCAGATATCTGTAGATGCGTGCGCCATGTTCCTAATCCTGTATGGCGCGCTATGACCCAGTCGCCTTTTTGGACGGTTTTGGCTCCTGATCCGGCCGAGAGGACTTCGAAACATGCTTCGTTTCCGGGGACGGCGGAGGGTTGGGGCGTGCCGAGGGTAGAGGTGAAGGGGGGAAGGGAGGCGTAGGTGCCTTGGATTTGGTTGATGTCGGCCGGATTGAGGGGGGAGGCGAGGGTGCGGAGGGTCAGGAGGGAGGAGTGGGGCGGGGATATGGAGTGTGTGTGGAGGCTGTGGGGCAGTGCTGGGTCAGCTGGTTTTCGTGGATATTTTCAGCACAAGGGTGAGACGGTGGGGGAGGCGGAATGTACTCTAGAACGTCTTGTGGGGAACCGTGTTTGGAGTATACAAGAGACTTGGCTTGGACATAGCCATAGGTGGAAATATTGCGCCGGCGGTCAAGATCGGGCTCGGGATGGCACTCCATGAGACATTGATACTGAACGCGCGGACGTGGACTTATAAATATTGCAAATCTTGGCCATTGTGGTGGCATGGTGCTGTGGACGCCAAGGTCGGAGGTGGATGTTGTTTGTGATACAAGATGGACTCGAGACACGGGATGACGTCACCCATACAAACAGAAATGGGCGTTGTGAATATGAATAGGATGCAGAGCTAAGGGAAAATCTCGATTGTAGGACTGAGGTTGCTCCAGATTTTAGAGTCCGAGCGTTTGGCACACTGTAGTGGACTTGTGCGGATGCCGCCAGTGACAAGGCTGTGCAATTGTGTTCAATGAGCGTCATACGCTCCACTTTATATTATCGAAAACTGTCGTGCAATCACAAATGATTTCACGAGGTAAGAGACTCAGTCCCAATGCACTGACATCTTCACAGTTCACAAGCTGGCGTGTATCCAGAGATGTTATTGCGCAGTATATTGAAACACTTAACGCACTCTAGCCTTTAGTTCCACCTGAGCATGGCTTCACTTCCGAGAGTACCACACCATTTTTCTTTCTTGGTCACATTCTAGTACCCCAGCAATTCGTGGCCTGGCTAGACAACCCGCACATACCCGATATTAAAATAGCTCCTTGGTTCCGTTTCATAATACACGAAATGAAAGTGCGCAGGTATATCGATGAAGCCCGTCATCCTTTGCTGAAGGTTGTGCGTAAACTATTCATTGTCATTGTATTTGCCCCATATATTACACAGTGATTGTAAACCCATATCGTTATTATCAAGCAGGACCCTTTCAAAGGCTACAGTTCCCACCCACCAACTTCAAGCTTGCTTTCAAGCCTGCCTTTTCGCTCCTTCTTCCTCCATACCCTCACACCCGGTCACACTGCCAAGCGTCTGTTCCGCTTTCCCTAGGGTTTCGTTTTTGCTCACTTGACCTCCTTGCTCATCAGACATTTGCTTTGCCGCTTTCATTTCTTCTATAGCCGCCTGCTTATCAGAGGCGCCGGCGTTCTGCATATCGGTGGAGGCGTACGATCCGATTGTTTCCTGATTTATGTTCACTCAGCCGTGTTCTCTTTGATGGAGTCTGATGACG
Source organism: Cladonia metacorallifera KoLRI002260 (assembly GCA_000482085.2). NCBI lineage: Eukaryota > Fungi > Ascomycota > Lecanoromycetes > Lecanorales > Cladoniaceae > Cladonia > Cladonia metacorallifera. The sequence goes on from KI911113.1 coordinate 23,138, forward strand.
CAGCACTAGTGATCGTAGGTACACAATAGGCTACAGCGATTGAACAGTGTAATATGCAGAATGCCTATGTGGCATTCCCGCTTATTGGTTAATAAAGTAGAAAGCTTAACGCAGGTGTAATAAGGGACTTCAAGGCGGACGTAGGGTCCCACCAAAATCGGACTTATGTGCCGATCGTGGGGCGTCCAGTGCCTTTTCCGCCTGTGTCACACTGCTTTAGGATAATTCACAACGTACGAGAAAAATATTGCGGCCGTTTCAAAGATAGAAAAACTTTGCCAATTGGTAGTAAGATTGCAACAGAAATGAGGTCCGAAATTGTAACTTTCACCATACCTTGGCAGCAGCGGCAACGTAGGCCGCATGTCCATGGAGCATGGAGGGGTTAGAGGAGGGATTCGAGTCGCCGTTGGAAGCCATTCTGGTGGAAAATTCCTGGTGGCGTGTCGATTGTTCACCTTTGTGTCACGCGCAGCACACTCCCTCACAGTGTCACTTTATTCTGTATCTTAATTGTGGAGTCAGAGAATGGATCCGCTGACAACCATCGGTGATCCAGGGGGGTGGGTTTTGTTACACACATAGGCTTCTCGAGTCCTCGAGTCCACGTAAAAAGTGAACGGTACTACAGTGTCGCTGTTGCCTTGTCAGGATAAGATAGCATTGAATAATATGCTATTAGAACATCTCACCTCTCGCTTTCAAGTTATACTTGATGCTGAAGATTACTTGAAAAGGACAACTCCTGTCTGAAAAGATGCTCCCCAAGAAGGAAACGATGTCATCAAGAACGCTGATGATGATGCCTATGCATACCAGCCCTAGCCCTCACTCTAGGCCCCAATCGGCTGCATCCTCCCGTGATATCCCCGTTAGCAAAGGCGATCTTCTCACAGAAACCCCCAAGACGATAGATGTGCCTGCTTCTGCTTCTGAGCGTCCATACGCCCCTGTTCTGCCTCCTGCTACCGACTCCCACGACCGAGAAACAGTAGAAGCTCTCGTCGGACTAGCCTCGACGAGTCGGCAAAGTCCCGCGACTGCCGCCCTTACCACTTCCTTCTCTGCCATCAATGTCGCAACTAAACGCAATGGCCATCATGAGTCCCACATGGGAGCCTCTTCTGAACACGACCACGCATGCAACATATCCTGTCAAGCCATCCGTTCGTACGAGTACCCGCCCAATGACGCAAACCTGGATGGGCCCCCCAAAGACACAAGAAGCAAGGATGGCTCCTCTTCGAGGGCTCGGCGCCGGCGGCGTTCCCATTCGGCTGGCATTGAATCACCACGAGGTCATCGCAAGCCTTATGACGGGCATATTTTGGAGGTAGATGCTGTGATGGGTGATACCGCCGAGCCACCTCGCGCATCGTCGCCCCGGGGTCATCCAAAAGGTCCTCGACGAGGTGCTCATCCTGTACTGCATCAGATCGAGTCCAAGCAGCACTCTCAGCGGGAACGACAGCACTTACTTCCACAAGATCGACCAGTATCACCTCGATCTCAGCAAGCACTCCAACGCCAGTCTCAGCATCCCACCACTCATCACGCACAACAAACAAATGAGCCTCGAATGCCTGACATTCCGCCACCACGCACATACGCTGCCGACGTGGATGGACTCACTGTGCTTCGTCAAACCGTCTCTGCTGAATGTGTACAAGCGGCGGCTAACATTTTAGACCACGGCCTGAGAACAATTAATACAGACCCTACGTTCAAAGTCTTCGACTTGCCTGTCGAAGCGTTCAGGGTCCGGGACGAGTTTATGGAAAAAGTGAGTGTCCACCAATTTTAAATCCCTTCCCTTGAGATCTCTTTGTGGTTCTTCGAGTTGGATTTTAGTTCCTACGCGGTCAACCCCACTGTCTTGACCTCATTTCTCTGCCAAAATCGGTCTTGTCTTACTTCCATTGCTAAAGTCGCTAGGCTCGGACGAGTTGTACTCTCTGACACTGACACAACTTAAGGGCTACCAAGGTCTCCGCGACTTCCATTTACCTTCTTTCCAATCTTTCAGGCCTCCCGTGACTACCGTTGTATCCGAATATCTGCCCGCAGTCGATCCCAGCCACGCCAGATATTCCACCCCACAGACAGCAAGGCCAGAATTTGTATATGTGATGGTGGCGTTGACGGCTCTACACTTCCACAATGGCCTAATCACCCTCCTTGCTGGATCCCACGGGAACAAAGCCCTCAACTGCACGCCTGTGAAGGATTGGGCGCCCTTCCAAGCCCTACTGCATCCGGGAGACGCTCTCATTTGGCGGGGGGACTTGAATTACATGAAAAGTCGTCATGGGGGAGGAAGATCTGTGCGTGATGAAATCGATACTTTGGCTTCGAGGACCTTCGCTAATATGAGTTGTAGATGACAATGGTATTCCAACGGGATCCGCCGGTTAAAAAGCCAGTGGTCGACTTGACAAAGTAACTTCTCTCGCTGTGTAAGATAAGTCTCTTGTTGGATGAACAGCCAATAAGTCGTCGAACAAGGGATTCACAAGCTGCCGTGCTCTATTGCGGTAGGATTAGTGGCAATCCCACCATAATAGAGCACGAAGACTCCAAATCGCTATTCTCTGTGGCTTTGACAAATGGATATGGTATCTTCAACAATCATGCATGGGCGAGCTGAAAAAACAAAGCATGCCGGTATACATTTCGGATCTTCATATTTCTCAGGACTGGGTGACTGGCGGGTACGGCGTTTGTAAGGCAACCTTGAAGGCCTAGAAGGGAGGAAATCCTCAGTGTACGATTTGTGTACAGCGAGTGACCACCTCAAGCAACAGCTGTATGTTTCATATGTGACATTTAGTGATCAATTAGACAGGAATAAAAAGTTAAATGGTACAAGACAGTCAATCAATAGGCTATCAAGTTATGCAGATCGTCGATCGACTCAGAGAAGACGTCGAACATGGCTGGGATAACTCAAGCTGACCCAGGTACCCTTGTGCACCAGCTAACTCTAAACTCTGCGTGGATTGTACAAACACCCGCAGTCGCAACGAGAATGGACACAGTCCACGTACAAGTAAATGCCATACTTGATTCAACTTCATTCCTATCGTATCCTTTCGCTTCATCAGAGCTGCCTCGTAGACAACTTTTCAAGTTTTTCTTCGTTGTTTTTAGTATGGCATGCTTTCAGCACTTTTTAGCTTCATCCTGGCGATTTGAATACTAGCTTTCTATTCGAACCTTTAGGGTATCTAAGTAGGCGTAACTGTCAGTGGGAAGTTTAGGATATCAAGGTACTTGTAATCGTCAACAGTTTGAGTGAGGTTGCAGAAGAATGGTGGATACGATTGATGAGGTGCATGAATGGATATATACATAACGTCGGCCTGTTTAGTTGGTGATATGGTTTGGTTCAAATGTCAGAAGTGATCAGTGAGGGAGGGAGGACAACTTCTTCGTACATGATGCTTTCCTCTGTGAATGAAACATGCTTGTCTTCTTAATTGGAATGGCCGGTAGAGCAACAATGAGTAGTGTATGCAAGTATGAACAAGATTGTCATTCTTATTAGCATTATGATTTGATAGCTGCTACAAGCTATATACGCTGCAGGCATGTTTTATAAGGCATATAATACAATCGTGAAGGGACATTATATTGCGGTATGCTTTCCAACGTCTCGATCCTTTTCCACATCCATCATCACTCCATGCCACATTCAAATATGCGAACAACTCTATCCAGCTTGGTAAAGACCAAGCGCCACAACATGAGGGTTAATCATCGACACGTTGAATGGCGTGACAAAAAGGTCAGTGTCGGTAAGGAGGACGGCCATAGTCCCGTTGATGATACCATCATTGCCGTAGACGAAACCCTCTGGCTGAAAGGTGTAGCCAGAGTTGTTACCAGTCACGGTCAATGGTGTGTATGTGAGGTTCAGCTGCTGACTCCACGCAACGAATGCGGGAGCGCCAGCAGAGGTCGAAGTGACGTAGGAGTTATTGGGACCAACGGCTTGACCAGGAGCATCCCATTCGAAGAGAACCTGCTTGCCGGGGAAGCTGAGAGGCTCAGACTTGTTGTGGGCAACGCTTGGTCCACAACCATATCCAGTAGCATTTAGGTTCTCGCAGCTTCCGCTGGTGATGTTGGAGACCGATGGGTCAGCGACACGAGAGCCAACTGTCTCGCTACCGTCCTGAGCGGTGTCATTCGGCGAGTAGCGGTTGATGTTGGCATTATTCAAGATATGGAGGGTAGGGAAGTTTTGCCACGCTCTAGCGATGACCGGGTCAGCATGCGTTCATATTGAAAGTGCTGGGAGTGGGAGTCACTTACAATCTGGTTTGATTCTCAGGGCAGTAGCTGATATATTGGGAAAGCATGGACCATCCCCATGACTGGGGCCAGCCGTTCTCGAACCATACATCCATTGGGGTAAGACCACTCATTTGACGAAAGATCATTTGCTGACGAGCCTCGGTGGCAATTGATTGAGCCAGTAGCTGAGCAACCTCACGTGAATCGAGATGGTTGATGAAACCCCAGACTCCGGACTCGCCAAAGCGCGTCACACGCTGCATGAAGTCTAGCCACTCACGGACAGTGGAGTAAGGGTAGTCGTAGACGCACTCTTTTGGCGCGGCTTGACCAAGCATGTTGGTAAGAAGAGTGGCGTGGCCAGACTCTTGGTCGGCCATGAACTCGATCAGGGACAGGTACTCGGCGGTGAGGCCAGCAGCCTCGAACTCCTCAGTTGTGAAACGAGCCAAACCATCGTGGAAGAGGTCAAGCTCAATCCATTCTTGGTAGAGCCCAAGAGCAATTGATTCGAAATCGAAATCACTCTCGACCATATACCGCGGCTGTGTACCGTTGGTGCCCAATCCACCCTTGGGCGTGTATGGAGCCGGGAAAGCCTGCTGTGGCACCCCGTCTGCGTTGTAGTATGTTGCTGTAGGGTTGGGTGGCAACATAGGGATTGATGCGGCGAGGGTAGTTGGGCCGTTGACGGCACCGGTCGTTGTTGGGGTGCCGGTGTAGGGCCCGTGGTATGTAGCACTGGTGTATCCATTCTCTTCAACAACCACTGGGTAATCAGGACCAGCTGTGCTCTGAGGCTGATAGGACACCTGAGAATCAGGCCCGAATGAAGCCGAGGGATCCTGGGTTAGCTGGGGAGCTGGTGCAGCGAAGATGGCTGGTGCCGCAGCCAGCAGGGCGGCAAGACTGGATCGAATAAACATCTTGAGGTTGTGGTAAGATGCTCAAATTAATTGGGGGGAATAAGAAGGAAGGAGGCCTGTCATGTGGCCAAAGAGAGGATATATAGCTTCAGGTGGCAAGAAGCTGACTTGAGCATTCGTCACCTTCGAAGGTTTCCACGGCGTCATTGGTGCATGATGAGGCAGGAACAGCCGGAGCTGTAGAAGTAGGAAGGCTGAGGTCATGGATCCATCCAATAAGGGCAAAGACAAGGAGGACCCTTTCCTCGTGTTTATGCGGCTCCGGTAAACGGTATGCCATTGTGGTAGGCTGTTCTCGATCCGCTTTGGGGCAGAGGATAATGCAAGGTGAGGCGACTATCGAAAGTTTTCCGAGCTACCCTGAGCTGCCCTTGCCAAGAGGCATCAATAACATCCTCAAGCTCCTCTTCTCCACCATTCAGCTCTAAGCCTGATATCCATCAGGGCAGCGATTGGCTAGAGGCAATGTTTAGCAAGGACAAAGCTCACGGCAGTGGCAGAGCGGGGAGCATCAGAGTGCAAGAGTTAAAGGATCTTACCAGATATGATGATCTGTACATGGATGCGGTATGCCGGGTAGGTGTACGTACCTAGTCTCGGGTAATAGTAGTGCATGACGCATTTATTTACAGATGCTAGAGGTAGAGATTGGAAAATTGTGGGGAAATGGCCAAGGGAGGAATTCGGCAGTGGACGTGCCATAATTCCGCGTCATTGTCATTGAATGTTATTGATGAAAATTCTCAGAAATGATATCATGACGTTTATTTGCAGCTTGCCTTTCCGAGCTCCACCGGTACCCCAGTCAAACCTTCTCCATTAGCGTACCGGTTAGCTTGGGATATCTTGCATATTCTCAGCCCTATAGATCATCCGAATCTGTTTGCGATCCTAATTTTGCATCTTGCTCTTGCCGGAGCTGCGTCCGCTAGCATTACGTAAGATACTAGCAAGAAATACTCTCCTTTTCAAGCGAACATTCGACGACAACACAACCCTAGTGGGCTTCGTACGAGCGATGTAGGTACATTATGAGAACCGTTCAACCTGCATATCGATCAGGAGGAACTCACATATGTACTTCCCACACGGGTCACACTCGGCCGCTCGGCTCACAGCTTACTACCGAGAGCTGCAGCAACCCCCAACTCCTATTCCTCCAATCAAATCAATGACATTACAAAGAGGAAACAGTTCATGGATGATTCATGAGGTGCCGTGACCACTGAATCCTCCCTTTTCATCAACGTGCCTCTAGTATTCGTACGTCGTGGGCTGTGTAAACTTGGCAAATGCTGCAAAGCGGAGCCCTTTCACATCACTTGGTACTTTACTGGACAGGAAAAACCAATATCTAGGTCGTTCCCTTTAGAGCAGCACACCTGCATACCTGCCAAGAAAAACCAAGATATTGAAACGGATGTGTTGCTCTAAAGGGAACGACCTAGGTATTGCGTTCTCCTGTCCAGTAAAGTACCAGGTGCCTATCTCCGAAATCAAAGCTTGCACGGGTTGGAAAATAATATATTCAGACAAACAACTACCCGAACACAATAATACGATGGAACTAAACTCCTAGAAATAAACTACCAACAACAGGAACCTCACTAATCCGGCCCATCAGTCAACCACAACCTAAAACACCCCACCCCACCACCCCCCAACGTCTGACACCCCGTCCCCCCCCCCCTCTTCGCACTCTGATAAAAAAGCCCACACGGACACGGCACATCCCCACAATCACTCGGATTCCCCACCGGCGGCGTGCTAAAATCCAATTGTTCTCTCGCCAGCAGTTCGCGGCTGAGGCGGTAGGATTTGATTGTGGCTTCGGTGTTGGAGCCGTAGGTGGTGTCGTAGTTGACGCCGAAGAGGGCGCCGCCGCAGGAGGGGGAGGTGTAGGTGGAGAGGACGAGGGAGCTGGGGGTTCCTTGGCGGGGGTGGAGGTGAGGGGTTGTGGTGTTGTGAGTTGGGGCGGTGGGGGGGTTGGGAAAGGCGAGGACGAGGGGGAGGAAGAGGAAGAGGAGGGGGGGGGGAAGGTTGTTCATACCGATTAAATTCCGTTATACTGTTATCTAAAGATTAAGTCGATGTGGTGTGGTGTCTGTGTACACAGAAGGTAAGAAAGAAATATCGAGTAGGCCGGCCGTTGGTGGTAAAATGTGGAACTGAAAGTGGTCGAGCAGTTCTTTGATTATTCATGTCCGACTGAAAGAAAAGTCTGACAATAGCACAAACAAAAGGGTCAGAATGAGGAGCATCATCGTTGTTCGTCTTGCCCTTTTAGATTCGAAGATCTCCATTTCTGATCGCCACCGTTTCTATTATGGCATTGGGACCCATGACATACCTAGGCATCTATGCAAGGAAAATAACATTAGGATATATGAATGTATTTACAGTCTGCCTGAGTCCCCCATACCGCAAAGGTGTCTTTCCACCGTCCCTAACCTCTCTAAGTGAATTTCAGCACAGTCAACCCTATTATTGTCCCGCAACAGACAAAAAGAAAATCAACAATTATTTTTGAGAAATCGCCACACCTCATCATGTTGTTGGGTCGGTAATCAGATAGTATCCATACGCATTAAAAACGCTTAAATATGTTTGGTTCGGTGTAGTATCGAAATAAGAGCCGTTGGTGTTGTTGCCCAGGTATAAGTAGCAGTACCATTGAGACTGGGAGGCTTGTTCGCTATTGTTGATATAGTGTAAATCGAATGAATTATATACGGTGTCGGGTAGATAAAAGTTTGCTGTGCTGATGCACGCATCCAATGCACCACAAGTGTCATTCTCTGCATAAGTACTTCCAAACTGGTCAATGATCAGATTCGGGCTTGTCGTGTTGCCAGTAGGATCTCCGGGGTTTGTGCTGTTTTCGTAGACTCCGCAGCCTGCATAGTAATTTGCATATTTAGTTTGTTCAGGACAGTATGGTACTGTGGTGTTGCAAGTGCCGCCACCGCCAGAGCCAGAGCCACCAGAGCCAGTGCCGCCAGAGCCAGAGCCACCAGAGCCAGTGCCAGAGCCTGTACCTGAACCCGTGCCAGTCCCCGTACTGGCTGTCGCAGTAGGAGCAACAGCAGGAGGAGTTGAGGGAGCAGGCGGAGGAGCAACAGGTGTTACTGAAGGGGCAAAAGGCGTCACTGAAACAGGCGTTTCTGATGGGGCAACAGGCGTTACTGAAGGAGGAGGAGCAACAGGCGTTACTGAAGGAGCAACTGGCGTCACTGAAACAGGCGTTTCTGAAGGGGCAACAGGCGCTGTAGGTGCAGCAGGAGGGACTGAAAGTGGAGCAACAGGCGTTGAAGAGGCACCAGCGGAATCTGAAGGAGAGCCTACACCACCGTTACCGCCAGCGCCTGCTCCGCCAGGGGGAGTCGCAGATGGCGAACCAGCACCACCAGGGGTAGACTCCGAGGGTACTCCACCAGCCCCAGCGCCAGAACCAGAACCAGAACCGGAGCCAGAACCGGAACCGGAACCTGTTCCAGGAGAGGCAGAACCGGTTCCTGGGGACGTACCAGAGCCAGAGCCAGATCCTGAGCCTGAGCCTGAGCCAGAGCCTGAACCTGTGCTAGGAGAGGGGGCCGGGGAAGCACCTGAGCCAGAGCCTGATCCTGACCCAGATCCTGAGCCAGGGTTTGAGCCGGTGCCGGTGCCAGATCCTGAACCTGTGCCAGGAGAGGCAGCGGGAGAGGTACCAGAGCCAGAGCCAGATCCTGATTCTGAACCCCAGCCTGAGCCTGAGCCAGAGCCTGAGCCAGGATTTGAGCCTGAGCTGGTTCCAAATCCTGAGCTAGATCCCGAGCCTGATCCTAAATCAGAGCCGGGGCCTGATCCTGAGCCAGAGCCAGAGCCAGAGCTAGATCCCGAGCCAGTGCCAGAACCTGGACCAGTGCCTGAGCCTGAGCCCGAGCCCGAGCCCGGGCTTGTTGCGCCAGGAGCTGGATAAGTGATTAATGTAGGCCCGACACCACCGTTGGCCTCTATACCCCCTGATGTGGCTGAAGGTGGAGGAGCCGCGGGAAAGCCAGCAGACGCCTCTGCAAAGTATGATCTTCCAGTTGCAGGGTCGACCGTGCCAACAGTACCGTAATTGGATGCTAACATCCGTTAGTGATAAAAGCAATTTCCCTGGATGCCGTGACTTGCCTGGGTTTGTCCTCAACTCCATCGGTATGTAAGGAGCGGGAGGAGTCGAGCCGTCGAAAACGGCGATGATGCCCGAAGTAGCAGTGCCTGAAGGATCCTCGTAGAAGGCAGCCGCATTGCCTGGAGCGCTGAAAGCCGGATTGGTCCAACTCAGAGTCCCATCAGGATTGATCGACCATGTCCCAGTGATTGCACCCGGAGCAGGGGTACCAGGCACGAAAGGTTCTGACGAAGTACCCGGCGAAACTGAATAGATACCATTTGGCGTTGATAGTGTGCCATCGCTGTTTAAAGTGTACGGTACAGACTCTGCGGGGTTGTAAGAAAAGCCACCGAGCTTGGTGGGATATTGGGAGGCTTGTTGGCTCTGAGCACCACTTTGAGAGCCACTCTGACCGGCAGATTGAAGTATGACAACGAATGGCCCTGCAGATGGCGAGGCCGAACTACGACCCGGGGTTAGAGATGCGTGCTTGCCAAGATGTTGCTGGACTACTCACGAAGAAGGCCCAACCCCACCACCTGGCACGCTTCCACCTGGTGCGCTTCCACAATCTGGCGCGCTTCCACCACCTGGCGCGCTTCCGCTACCTGGCACGCTTCCACTACCTGGGCTTCCACAACCCGGCACGTCTCCAAGCCCTGGCACGCCTCCACTACCTGGCACGCCTTCACTACCTGGCACGCCTTCACCAACCCCTCCATATAGCGTGCCTGTCGACCCAAGTCCAGGGTTNTCCCGAGCCTGATCCTAAATCAGAGCCGGGGCCTGATCCTGAGCCAGAGCCAGAGCCAGAGCTAGATCCCGAGCCAGTGCCAGAACCTGGACCAGTGCCTGAGCCTGAGCCCGAGCCCGAGCCCGGGCTTGTTGCGCCAGGAGCTGGATAAGTGATTAATGTAGGCCCGACACCACCGTTGGCCTCTATACCCCCTGATGTGGCTGAAGGTGGAGGAGCCGCGGGAAAGCCAGCAGACGCCTCTGCAAAGTATGATCTTCCAGTTGCAGGGTCGACCGTGCCAACAGTACCGTAATTGGATGCTAACATCCGTTAGTGATAAAAGCAATTTCCCTGGATGCCGTGACTTGCCTGGGTTTGTCCTCAACTCCATCGGTATGTAAGGAGCGGGAGGAGTCGAGCCGTCGAAAACGGCGATGATGCCCGAAGTAGCAGTGCCTGAAGGATCCTCGTAGAAGGCAGCCGCATTGCCTGGAGCGCTGAAAGCCGGATTGGTCCAACTCAGAGTCCCATCAGGATTGATCGACCATGTCCCAGTGATTGCACCCGGAGCAGGGGTACCAGGCACGAAAGGTTCTGACGAAGTACCCGGCGAAACTGAATAGATACCATTTGGCGTTGATAGTGTGCCATCGCTGTTTAAAGTGTACGGTACAGACTCTGCGGGGTTGTAAGAAAAGCCACCGAGCTTGGTGGGATATTGGGAGGCTTGTTGGCTCTGAGCACCACTTTGAGAGCCACTCTGACCGGCAGATTGAAGTATGACAACGAATGGCCCTGCAGATGGCGAGGCCGAACTACGACCCGGGGTTAGAGATGCGTGCTTGCCAAGATGTTGCTGGACTACTCACGAAGAAGGCCCAACCCCACCACCTGGCACGCTTCCACCTGGTGCGCTTCCACAATCTGGCGCGCTTCCACCACCTGGCGCGCTTCCGCTACCTGGCACGCTTCCACTACCTGGGCTTCCACAACCCGGCACGTCTCCAAGCCCTGGCACGCCTCCACTACCTGGCACGCCTTCACTACCTGGCACGCCTTCACCAACCCCTCCATATAGCGTGCCTGTCGACCCAAGTCCAGGGTTGCACACTGGTATACGGACTGTTACTTGACTCTGAGCTAGTAGCAGGCATTGTGCAAGGATTAAGATAAATTTCATCTTGTGGGCGCTGATAGCGCGAACGTGAATGGAAAGAACGCGACGTGGAAATGAATGATATGAAAGATAATTTTAAAGAGCGTGACTAGAGCGCGATATTTCGACTGACGGTGGAGATTATGAAGGTTGGGAGACATATTATGGCACATTATAATTGTAAGATCGCGTGGAATGTCAATCCAGACCGCATGTGGAAATATTAGCAAACAGCCTGCAACATTCTTGACTGGCATCATATGTTGCTGCCACAGACGAGCGTAGATTGGATGGAGTTAAAAATACATATATCAAGGACCGCATAAGTCGGAGCTAAGTGCACCGCCAAAGAAGACGATATGTACTGGTTGGAGCAGCTTTTAAATGTGTGAGAGAGCATACTAGAGCAAATCAAAGCATATAGCTCAAGTGATAGAAGCTTTCTGTTGTTGTTGTTTGCGTCTATGTTGGTGGTGGCAGGAATGAAGTCAATTACCGTACTTACTTCGTATGTCTGCCAAGAATTTGCCAAGAGCACGTGACTTGGACTTTTGAGCTGCAAGCGGCATTGTTACTCATCCTGGCAGTGAGGTAAAAATAAACACCAGAACCCGTCTGGAGCTCTCGATCCTCGTTGCTCTGTTTTCAGAAGGTCTCTCGCCATCGCCGCTTTGCTGGTTGTATAGCAGAGCCTTTCTATGGCGTGGTCTTAACAGAACCCGTCTCCCTGCGAAGCCAACACGTACACAGGAAAACAGACATGGGCAGGAACGAGTGGGCACACGTTGAAATCTATGGCGCATAGAAAAGATCGTAATTGATCGAGACGTCAATAAGGTCCCGCCCTCCTTATGGGACACTGGTGGCTCGAGGTACTTTCTTCTGTTATGATCAGTAGTCAGACTTCGGGTGGGTTGTTCAACCGGTCAAGATCTTCCCAGTGTTTTGGTAGGCTTTGAAAGAATGTTTGGAACGGCGGACTATATCGATCATTGCAGTACTATAGTGCTGTGATAGGATACTCAAGGTGGACGCGCCCTGATACTCTTATTGAGGGTCGCGAATCATCAACCTTCCAGGGGTCCGAAAGTTATCATTGACGGCATCTTCCGACCACTGGGCAAGAGGCAGTAGAAACGAACGAATAAGGGTCCTGCTTAAAAGCAAATGCACCGAATAGTGCCTGGCGATCAGTCTGGTGAAACATAAAGTAGCCGAGTCCTCCCCAAGATTCTGCCCCCACCATCCCGCCCATCCCGCACCTCCCTTCAATGTCCTCCGCACCCAATTGTCAGGGCACACCGTTCAGCTACAGCCATGCCAAGGCAAGGTGAACGGCGTAGCTGCAATTTTGGTCTCGCCATCACTGCACGTTTCAACGCCATGATGAATGCCAAGCTCGTGTATGCAGCTATCTGTGCGGCACAAATTACGACCACGCGATCATGGGTCGTTGAATATCCTGGCAACAGTGCATATTCGCCCTTGAAATTGCTGCCTCCTTCTAAAAACATACGCGAGCCTTTACGAGGATTATTTAGAGCGTTTCAAACGTCATTCTTCTGCTTTATTTGGCTATGATCAGGCTGGCGCACCCAGTCCATATGGTGTCCGCCTGCAATGGTCCTGCTATGGGGTTGCGCCATATAGCTTATAACATTCTTGAGCGGAGCTGATTGACCATTATCTGTTTCTTGCTTCATAAACACCAGATAGATGATCGATTCTTTGCTCTATAACAAGATACCGCCTCCTAGAGCATACCTCAAGCCATCGTCACGTCCATGTGAAGACGAATATCAGTCTTCATTGCCACCATGTCCATTGTCAATAGCACCATCTGGCAAAGAAGCTTTCGATTCCTAAATTTACTCCTACTTGTCCTCTCTGCACATGCGATCCGGTCCAGTTCTCCTGTCGTTACTGAGTCTTTGGGACATACTGTCCTAAGGCCTATCAATGTCAACGATTATGAGATCGCTATTGGTCTCCAGCGCCGTGACTCGGAAGATTTCTCGAAACTGAGTCCCCAGACCCAAGCTGAATTAATCTATGGTAGCCCAGCAGGTGTGCACACTCATGTGTGGAATGATCGTATCTTAAGCTAAAGAAGCCTAGACAATGGCCAGCTCCTTCTAGCCAACATGACGCTATACGCTGCTGATGGCTTGTTACTGGTTCTCATGGAACGCTTCGACAGTCTCACCTCTTCTGTGGACTGTGACGGTGATAGTGGAACGATATCCCTGACCTTCAGTTCACAAGATGCCTTCAATTATGCACTGCAGGAGTGGAACTATGTTAACCAGAACGACAATGGACAGTTTCTGTTGATAGCCAATCACGAGGGGTAAGAGCGCCTTTTAGCTTCATTCGCCAATGTTCCGCTCGTGAAGAGTAGCTGACTCCGTGTTGCACAGGTGTGCACCTAATGACGAAAGACAGCCTTACCTGTGGGTAGATTTTGATTGCTAGCGAGCCATAGCACATCCGCTCACCGTTGGCAGGATATCTAAAATTGCGGAAAACAACGCTACACTCACCACCTCCCTCTCCGCACAACCAGCCCCATGGTCGGATGTTGCGGGGACTTACGACCTTGACTTTGGTCAAGCTATCTTGGCTCAACAGCCTCAGCGTCTGATAAAACGAGGATTCTGGGGTGACATTGTCAATGTCGGAAAAGATGTCCTCGATGCTGCTACTGGAAGCGCAGATCTTAGCAAAACCGTTACTTTCCCTGTGAATGCTGGACAGCAAGATCAGCGAACTAACATATATACCAACGACGCGTAGGTACTGCCCAAAGCAATTTGCAAACGCGATCATGAATAACAATTGTCCAGAGGTAGTTTCACACTCGATTGCATCAACTGTTTCATTACAGGCAGCTTTGGAGTCACGGGTCATATTTCCGTCCAGAACTTTGATCTGCAGGATCTTACCTTGACCGCCTCCCCTCAGGGTTTCGAGGCCGAGCTCGAGCTCGAAGCGACAATTACATCAACTGACGAACCAGACTCGCTGCAATACACGAAGCAGCTCCTTTCGGCGCCAGTACCTGGTGCTGGGATCTCGGTTTCTGGAATTTTCAATCTGGGGGCGACGTTGTCCTATTCCGTTGGTAAGCAAACATGCTGTTGTGCTGTCCTAATCTTGAGATTGACCCTCTGCAGGCGGTGGTGCATCGTTCGCTGGCTCGGCAACTGTGGACTTTGGTCTTAAGGCCAGCCTACCCGACAGTGCACAGCTCGTAGCAAATATACAGGACCCTGAATCCAGCTCAGCCACTGGATTTGGCGGAGGTTCGTTGACTCCACTGTTCGACATAACGAAAGAATCAGCTTCCTTGACTCTTTCCGCGTTCTCTCAACCAGAGCTCGAATTCGGTATCGAGCTTATTGAGATTGGCAAATTCGATGTCGGCTTGACCGTCAAATTACCCGAAGTCTCTGTCACTTTGACGGCAGCTTACGGTATGCTATAATCCTAACACTTGCATGGACATCCGCTGATATGAACCCGTAGACCAGGCGGGCGTATGCTCCCAGGATCCTGGAGCGTCAAAAACGGGTGTCCAGCTGAGCAGTGAAGTCGATATAGGAGTCGATCTGCAGATAGACGCGTCGTTAGGTGGTAACGACAGCAGCCAGCCTTCCTGGTCAAAAACATTATTCAGCATATCAAAGCCTCTCTTTTCGGATTGCTACCCGCTCAGTATACCTGGGTTAGGTTCGGACGAAAAGCCACCGACTAAAACCTCGGCTTCTCCATCAAGTACAAGTACGGCTGACAGTGGAGGTGGAGGTTGCAGAATGGTTAAGCGATTCGGCAAAAGAATGCTCATCTGTTGAGAAGCAGCATCACGACATAAGATGGTATGACTTATTGGAGTATGCAGGTTCTTCTTGTAAATATTTCAAAACCCGTGTAAAAGGCTCCGACGATCTTGCTTGATTTTGAAATTGCAGGTGGAGAGTGTGTAAGAGATCACCACTTGCAGTTATGACGCAATGTTCGTCTCCGGCTGACCTGAAAAGCCATCGCGCAGCTCTGTAGGACATTTGGGCCTGCCTTGATTTTGTCCTACAGAGTGGCAGCACACGTTCATATTACAATCACAAATCTTCGCTGCTGCTGACTGTCTACGCATAACGCAGAAAGAATGATGCTATTCATAGCATGGAACCAATTCCAACCAACAGAAGTCTCCTTGCACATGAGCTTGGGCGCCCGGGCATCTGGATTGCGTTAGCTCGGGACCGCGGCTGTCTCATGAATGCACAGCAATCCTCTTATCCTCCCCAGAATTTTTGTTGGTGATTAGAGTATTGTGGCGCCTACTGAACAAGGCATTTTCTCATGATCACCTCGGGTGTTGCAATACAAGTAATGCTTTACGCGTTTGATTCGATTGGCTGCCTCGGCTGCTATAAAATGTCTGACCTCAGCCTTCACCGATTCCTCCTACGACTAACACGTGAGGATATTACTGATTAAATCTCACTCATAGCAGCTGGATGGCTGAGCCGATGTTTCCTACTCCAATGTATTGGCCAGGCTTCAGGATCTTGAGTTCTTCCTATGAATCTCGATTGATATTCCCGTCCCACTTCTCTTCATGCTCAAAGTCCCCTTCTCGTCTTTCTTCTAGCTGTCATGGTTTCAACAATGCATTCCTTTAGTACCATTCTCGTGTTTCTCACACACTCTCTATTCACCCTTGCAGCCGATTTGCCCGCTTATCCTTTGGTACGTACAGTACTTTCCGCCGGCGTCTTCTGCCAAAAGCTCACTGTTAATAGGCCGTGCGGAACCCATATCTGTCGGGTGAGCGCCGTTTTCGAGCTGCTTTACAGAATACGTGATTGAATGTAGATAAGCTTGGCTTCCTGGCTCACAAGCAAATGACCTACCGACAGCTCAAGCACAGTTCTGGACCGGTTCGAAGAATCTTGGCTGGTCTATTTTAGCACGTGTCGATGGCAAGACATTTACGCTCTTCGGCGGCCCTGGAGGTATCACGGGCAGCACAGCCGCATCGCAGAGCTCGATTAGCTATACGAGTACGCATACAATAGCCACGCTGGACGCAGGGGCCGCAACATTAGCTATTGACTTTTTTTCACCCGTTTCTCCACAGAATCTCCTCCGCCAGTCACTGCCCTTTAGTTATGTCACAGTAACCGTTTCTGGGAAATCCGGTGCTAAGCCAGACGTGCAGATATTCAGCGCAATTGATGACAGCTGGACTGGTGGTCAAGGGAATCTGCAGCTGGCATTACAAGATACTGGTACTAACACAGGTGCAACGTATATGTTCAATCTGTCAGACCCATCCGAAACATATTACGTCGAGAACAACGACATGGCTACCTGGGGCTCTGTTGTACTTGCTACTAGCAAGGACGATACTTCCAATCTATCTTATAGAGCGGTAGTACTAATGATTTATACTCTGCTTTTGTCGCCAATGGAGACTTGAACGGCCAAATACCCACGTATGAGGCAGGCGATTCGATGGCCTTTGCCCATGACTTGGGAAAGATAACTAAGAGCACCCCAATCACTTTTGCAGTAGGGCAGTACAGGTGGCACGTCGTCAACTATCTCGGCCAAGAGCAGACTGGTTACCACGTGTCAAAGTATGATGACGTACTCGGAGCGGTAGATGGGTTCTTTGCAGATTATGAGGCTGCTTATCAAGAGTCACATTCCTTAGACAAGCAGATTGAGCAGGCATCGTCTGCCGTGTCCAATGATTATGCAGGCCTTACCAGCGCCTCCGTGAGGCAAATGTAAGTAGCAGTCAACCCTACGGGTGGACTGCACTAAACCTGAAGGTAGCTTTGGTGCCATGGAGATTACGCTCCCTGCAAGCAACGTTGCTGATACAAGTAACCCCTACATTTTCTTGAAAGAGATCGCTACCGACGGAAATGTCAACACCGTCGACGTTATATACCTCACAATCGCGGCACTGAGCGTTCTAGCTCCGGACTGGATCGCGTTTTTGCTTGATCCAGTGATCAATTATATGCAAACTGGGGCCTGGACGCAAGACTACGTGATACATGACATCAGCAAGGGTAGGCTTCTCTATTTCCAATCAGCGCTCTTGAAATTCTACTAATTTCTTAATCAGTATATCCCGATGCAATTGGCGATACAGATCCCGAGCCGGTTATCCTAGAGAACACAGGTAGCTTCTTTATCATGGTCTATGCGTACCAAAAGCTCACTGGCGATAAAACTTGGGCTCAGAAGTATGCGACGCTTTTTGAAAGATACGCCAACTACCTCATCAACAACGGCCTTTATCCAGCCAGCCAGCTCGACACAGTCGACTCCATCCCAGCGACTGCCAATCAAACAAACTTGGCTCTTGTCTCCGCAATTGGCCTCAGCGCTTATGGGGCTGTCACGGGAAACCAAACGTATACGCAAGCCGCACAAGATTTTGCCAACGAGATATACATGAATGGTCTTGGGACAGATCAGCCGGGGTAGCACGCCACACATTTCACATATAAATATGGAGACGCGAGCTCCTGGGGCACAGTCTTCAACTTCTTCCCAGATCATTGGTTGGGCCTCAACACCTTCCCGAGGACGGCATTCACCATGCAATGCGACTGGTACTCGGAGCAACTGACGAGTGTGGGCCTACCGTACGCCAGCGGTCAGGACGACATCGCGAACGGCATGTGGGATATGTGGGTTGCTGCGATATGCCCAGGTGACTTGCAGGACAAATTGTTCTCAGACGAGGTTGCTTTCCTCGGTAATGGGTTGAACACAGCACCGTTTCCTGATCGTTTTTATGTCAGTGGTGCAAATTCTGGACAATTTGTGACGGCTAGAGCAAGGCCTACACTGGGAACTACATTTGCATTGCTGGCGATGAACGGATTTACCGTCAAGTGGTCGTAGCATGTCCCCTTGTGATGGAATCTAAGATTATGTCTGAGAGAATCCAAATTGTTCCAAGCGATGAATTGGCGTCGAGATTAACTTGACGGGCTCAATTTCTAGATGCGGAAGCATTTAAAGAATAAAAATAGACGGTGGATCTAGAGTATCAACAGCTTCATCTATTTAACAGCATCATGCTTAGGGTTAGGGTTGGGAATTGTTGATATTGAATCATATCCTACAAACCCAACCATCTTTTGCTCTTTGCTATTACGTCTCGGGACTCAATCACAAAAACCCACCGAGTAATTGTACCCGTCAAAGAACCCTGCAAGCCCCTCGGCCCACGTTTGGCCTTACAGATGTCATGGTAATTTTGTCAGCCGTAAGACAAAATAATCGGGTGAATCACGACGAAAACCAGAGAAGGAAGGCTATGGTCAGGTATGTAGGCTTGGGTCATTACACATATTCACACGCAATGCTCAGGGATTTGCCAATAGAAAGGCGAATCTCATTGACTACGATGTTGCAATAGCGTTTTTCTGGCGTTGGAAACCAATATCTAATGCCCGTTCCTCTACCTTTCACACGGATACCCCAATTGTAGCCCTAGCATCAGTGGCCCAGTCTGAAACATTTCTTCCCAACGCTGTCCTCTAACATACCACCCTCCACCTGCACTCTTACAGCCTTGGTGCCGGCGATGGGCACTGCGAGCATGTAGCAAACTCTCCCGTCCCATCTGTCTGCGAGCAAACATCATACGGCACCTGAGCTTCTTCGCACACCCATGCGCAGCAAGGATCATAAGGTGCAGGGCAGCCCGCAGTGCTAAGCAGTCTGCCAGTACAAGTTGATGTTGATAAAGAGGTCGATGTCGGAGCTGTAGTGATCGTATGCGAAGACGTCGTTGTCGCTTTGGTCGAGCTGGATGTTGCAGGCGAAGGACACTGGGAACAAACGGCCAGGACTGTCTGGTTTGTTGGCTGACAGACTGCGAATGGCACTTGGGCTTCGTCGCAGATGTAGGCGCAACATGGGTCGTAGGGTGTAGGACAGGCGGCTATGCTACGAGGCGTGCAGGATGTGGCTGTCGTGGCTGTTGTACTTGAGGTTTTATGGGGTTTGGGTGAATGGCCGTAGGCTGCCAGCATGGTGCTGGCTAGCACAAGAATGAGAATGTTGGCTCGCATCTTGCAGTTGAGGGTTCTGGAGTCGAAGGCGGATACTTAAGGTGGGAAATCGAGAAAAATCGTGCTCAGATGTCGTAACGTAAAGAGGCAGGAACTCAATGTCCAACTGGAAAGCGCCATGGTGCTTATATAGCAGGATTGTTTTTGGGGAACAAGAGGTGGGAAGGAGTAAACGGACTGGGTGGTGGGACTAAAGATGGTGAGCATGACTCCACAAAGACAGGGAATGTGCATAGGGATGTATTACTTACCGGCGAATTTCTGCGCCTATCGTCCTCTTCTCTTGTTAAGCACGTGGTCAGCATTCAGCTATATACGGAATCGCGAGGTTGTGGAGACGGCAGCATTGTGATGACCTGCGTCGAGTAGCGTTGTCAGCTTATTAAGAGCGGAGTGTGGAGGCATGGTGCATAGTTTCGGGGCTCATTTAGGGAGCAGACCGCGATATTCCGGGGCTAGAGTTCCCTGGCAGAAGCCCGTACCTTAGTGTAACACCAGCCTTGCAATTCCGAGTACACTCAAATCTACCAAACAAGCACGTCAACATTGTTCTCTAGTTCTATATCTCTTTCTGATGAAACAGTAGAAACGGAAATCAATAGAAGATTATAGAACAGTGCTGTTGCTCATTTGTAGACAAGCCTTTGGGCTTCGCTATTCAAGATCGTTGAATACATAATGGTATCAGTATACTATAAATACTTGTATACGAGGGAGAGATCCTGCATAATCATCTTCAACCTTTCCTATGTTCGTGGAGTTCTCTGTCCGCTGGGCTTGACGACCGGATCATAGTTCTTCACAAGCCAATCCTCAGTATCTTCGAGAACTTTTGTTAAATCTTACTGTCGACTTCTCATTACCAGTACCATCTTTGGCACAGCCACGCAAGCTCCAAAAACAGTAGGAACTAGAAGTATCGAACCTCCAGGAGAGCCATTTGGCAGGTCTTTAGGCAGCAAGTAGTAAGGCCTCATACCAAGAAAATTAGCATTGTCAAGATCGACAACTGGGGTCCACCTGCTGAAACGTAAGATACTTCTATAACCCTCGCATGGGCTCCTATGTACCAAAGCCTTGCAGAATCAGACATACATAATCGATGTGGCGTAGGCAGGCATTGACGTGAGCTGATCAATGCAGGCATAACTTGCGAGCGAACTGTCCTTGGCAGCGGTGAGCTATTCTACGTCTAAGCTAAGCGAAACGTTAGGCTGACACGAAAGCGATCGGGCCAGTAGCAAAGTTCGAGGCGAAGCTCACCCTCCAACAACTGTCCAACCAAACGGCATCGCCGGATCGACATGTTGGCAATTGCGGAGCAAGCGCCCTTCTTCTTGACAATGCCACCGCAGGGTCACGAGCCCTGTTTGTGGGCATACTCAAGCACTGAGATTTCTATCAGGATCGCTCCTGCCATGTCCACTCCCTTCTACGTATGCTTTGCCAGCACACGCCAGCGTCAACCAAACTATGGCCACTGTCGACGAGGGTAGCTGGGGCCCGGCAATCTTAGGCTTGACAATTGCGTTCCTCGTCTTCGTTCTTCTCGCTCTCTTTCTCCGCATTGTCACACGTGTCTGGATAGTCCATTCATTCTGGTGGGATGATTTCACAATCATCCTAGCCGTTGTATGTAAAGCTTACGTCGCTTCACCTGCCAGCTTGCTTACATATTGATAGCTTGGGACTACCATAGGTGCAGGTCTCGATTTCGTCGAAGTACACTATGGCTTCGGCAAGCGTCAACAATATCTTAGCCCTAATCAGCTGCAAGAGTTCAGGAAATACACATACGGGGAATGGATTCAGACATTTGCAACGCTCATGTGGACCAAGATCTCTATATGCCTCTTCCTGATGCGGATTCCCAATAGCAAAGCACTCTTAAGACCACTACAATGTGCAGTCGTCTTCCTTCTGTTCTCCAACACGGTTCTCACTATGATGTGGATCATGCAGTGCCAGCCCTTGCACGCGGCATGGGACAACCAAGGTACATGTATGTCACGGGGAACTAAAGACGCCGTTGTGCTGGCACAGGCCATCATTTCTGTGGTTTCCGACTTTACATTCGCCGCATTTCCAATATTCGTATTGTGGCGAGTGCAGATCGACTTCAAGACCAAGATGGGACTTTGGGTGCTGATGTGCCTGGGCTTCATCACTGGCGCATGCTGTTTGGTTCGCACAGTCCTCAACAATCAAGCGTTACCACTGGACCAAACATACAATGGTATCATAAATTGGTTGTGGCGACTCTTCGAGGTCCAGATTGGTATAATCGCTGCTTGCATTCCAACATTACGACCGTTGTATAAGTGGATTATGGAGAGAGTAAGGGGGGAGAGAGTCGCAGGACTTGATACCAATATACACTTTCCACTCACACAAGACAAGCCACATTCTTGGATCGAGCATGCTGGAAAACGCACCGATAGTGAACATTCCAGCGAATCGGCAAGAAAGAGACATATCGATTCCGTGGAACACCCTGACGCAATGAAAGACGAGCTGGTGAGAGAGGGAATACTTGCGAAAGAGCCTAGACATGTGGGTACAGATCGCAATAACCCTGGCAAATCCGACAGGTTTCATCGCGATTCGCTGCTCGAAAGTGACATGGTCAAATATGGGGTAGATGACGCTGCATGAATTGACCCGAGGGTCGTCGTGGTTTTCTCAAGCGAAAAGTTTTCCATTGACACCCTTGTAAGGAAACAATATAGATGACGATTTGGCATGATAACGATATGAGGGGTCCAAGCAACCCTATTGATACCCAGCACCTCATCTAATCTAACGGCGGTTATAGAGATCTATCTCATTTGCTTTATCTCAAAACCCAAAAAGTTTTTCTTCGTCCTTCCCGCTACATTAATTTCGCGGCGGCTGGTCATACGGCAGCCCCTCGATATACATTGACCTTCCAGCCTATCGGCGGCATACGGCAGTATGCACTGACAGGGTACGGAAAGTCTACATTACCGCCGGAAGAAATCCTGCATGGACAGAATACCCCTATACTACACGTCAAGGACCCCCTCCCCACCTCTTATCAAGAGATAGTCAGGTTGTGGTGGCTGTGGAGGCTGAATTCTCAGTATTCCTAGTGGCGAACCCTCACTTGTCTGGGCAGCTGAAAAATCATTTAGCTCAGGCGACCCAATTAATTCAGACATTGCCATAGATACGAAGTTTAACGTCGAACAGCGGCACGGAGAGGCACGTGGAGGATAAATATTATCCTCGGGATGTCAAACTCTCCTAGTGTTTCAGGTTGCGGGAGCCTGGAAATTTGAAGCACCCGATCTGCACAGGACCCCCCCCAAAAGATGCACCCCCCGCCCCCCTAGCCCGCCACCAGCCGCCAGAGCGAGGCGACTCCGTCAATCCAGAACGTCTCTCATCAGCACTCTCTTAGCTTTATATCAGCTTGTTCCTCGCCGCCTCCGGCTTATAGCTTTGTTTCTTCCTCCGCGCTCTATCAGACCATGTCTTCTATTTAACACGTTCTTTCTTCTATACAGCTGGCTGTCAGAAATTACATTCTTTTATCGCTGAGTCGATTTTCGTTCGTTACATTCAAATGGCTGCTGTGCGCCAATTCTTTAACCCGAGGGCGATTCCTGCGAAGGACGATAGCGTGGCTCCAGGCCAAACGGAAGAAACGCAACGGAAAATCGAAGCTAAAATGCAAGCAATGGGGTATTCGATCTCACCACCAATTCCCAACGAGTCATTATCCATTAGGAACGTGGATCCGAGACCTCTTCACTCGAAGTTCAGTGACGTCGACTCCCACCAACATCCTTTATTGCGCAAGCAAAGCCTTGACAATACATCCTACGGGACAAACAATAGCTTTGACAACCAATACCGACCGCAACCCTTTCGCTCGCAGACAGACATGAGTCTGCAGCCTGGAAATGGGGCGGCGGATCCAAATCGCCGGTCCTCGTTCTATGAAGAGGGTGAATCACCAGCCTTATCGCCTGTCCTGACTCAGCATCTTGCACTGAGACCACTCGAAACAAAGGATAAATCTTTTCAGCCTTCCCACCAAAGACGTCGTAGCAGGTCTGCGACGAATGCAACCGACGAGGGGGGATATTATGGAGCGGAGAAGAATTTGTGGGATAGCTATGCCAAAGATCGGAAGCATAAACCGCGGCAAGAATCTCTGAAGGGCTCATCGAAGCCACTGCCTAGCACAGACGATCCAAGAGCTGCGCGATCATCCCCCAAAACGCAGAACGCAACTCCTTCCGCGGTGAGCGCTGTTGTTTTTTGTTGCAAATGCCCGACTAATGAGGAAATCAGATGGATCCCCGACAGCGCGAAGCTACTAAAGTGGCTAGCAGCCCTGATGGTAGCCGTACCGATTCTCTTAACAGCCTTGTTAGTGATGGCGGTCACGGGGTCTCACGTAAACGCTCACGGGACCTTGACTACAGCATAAGCCAACTTACGGAAATGGACTACCAAAAGCTAAAGGACGAATCATTCGATTACATTCCCGCCGCGTCTAACACGATCTCGCAGCGCGATCTACCAGATCGCAATCTACCACTGTCTGACCAACTTCAACGGGTGTTCAATGACAGGACTCAGAAAGACAAGGGCACTCGGGCTATGGGATTCTTCGCATCGTTGACGATTGAGCAGTACGAAGAGTGTGGCGATCTGCTACTAGACAGCTTCCAGACTGTTATGGGCAAACTCAAGCAGGCCCGTCAGCAGAAGAGAAAAGCAGCACAAGCGATGGAGGAGCAGATCGCGAAGCGCGAGGAGTGGGTTAAAAAGAAGCGGGGTGTATGTGAGCTGGAGTTGGGTAGGTTGAAGAGTGCTGGGGCTGCAGTAGTGAAGCCGATCAAAAGCAGGGTTCGATGAGGTATGAGTGATGGAGTAACGATGACTTGGGACACTGGCGTTACATTGGAGGCACCTTTCGCGCAAGTAGATACCCTTCCAGAGTAAACTTTTCTCAATGTAGTGATAGATATACGCCTCACTTAACAAACGTCTTACATGATACAGCCCCCTGATCTGATCTTGTGCCATTGAAAGCTCTAAGCTACTATTCCAAGCAGTGAGCTTCCAGCACTTAGCGCTATGGGGATTATGATTGCAGCACCCCTAAGGGGCAGGGGCTCTCAGATAGTTCTAGATGATGACGATTTAATTGTGAAACGTGCCAATCAAGCCCAGGTACCCTTAACTAGGTACCTGGGACTGTTTCGAAGTTCCCGTGCCTCAACCTTGTTAGGGACCGCCACCCCCCCATATCGTGCCCCCCTTTGCCCCGCTTGGCGCCTAGACCCCCCAATCTCCCCTCTGGATCTGCAGCTACAGATCTGCTTCTCTCATAAATACCCCGATCTACTGTGCATGGCACATGGCACAACAACACATCAAAAAGTGCCATCCCCCCAAACACGACTTCCGCCAAACCACTTGAATGAAGCATGCTCCATAACCCCTCCACCATCCAGCGAACCCGATCCCCCTCCCTAACAATCCGCTCCGCAAACACCCCAGAAGTAATCCGCAAACCCGTCGGCAGCAGCAACGGCATCTCCGACATGTCCACCAACAACATGTCCTTACAACAACAACAAGACAACAACAACAACAGCCCCAATCATAACGGAAACCGCTACCAATTCGACCACGATTCACCCAGCACCTCCGTCCGCAACAGCTACGTCGACAACCCAGCCATGGATCCGCAAGTCCGGCTTGAAGAATACGATTGGGAAGAATTAGAAGAGCAGTTCGCGAAGCGGATGGAGGCGTTTAAAGCCGTGGAAGAGAATATTTGGCAGGAGTGGAGGGATTGGGGGGAGGTAAGGAAAATCGTTTCGTCGCTTTTATCGCCCACCACCACCACACACATCACCCCCCCCATTCTTGTCACGGTTGTTGTTGTTGTTGTTGATATTATAGATAGCTGACGGGTGTGGTGGTTATTTATGCAGGTGTTTAAAGCGTGGGCGTCGACGATTTCGGTGCATGATGAGGATAGGGCGTCGAAGCGGTTGAGGACGAGGATAGCGTATACGCAGAATTCGGAGGAGGCGTTGGAGGCGAAACGGCAGCATTGTAGGTTTTTTTCTTGGTGGGGGGGGTTTGGTGTTGGGGTTTGCTAATGGGTTGTATAGATATTAAGGTTGTGCAGGCGTTTGAGAGTGCGCTTGCGCTGCTGGGGGATGGGTGATATTTGTTGCTTTATGCTGGGTGGGAGAGAGGGAGGATACTATACGGAATTGATGCGGGAACGTCTACACGGAGTATCATAGAGGATTATAGAGATACAACAGGTCTTCAGTCGATATCTGGGAGCCTGATGGTGTTTTTTAGGGGCGGGCGTTAGCCGGGAATAGGCACGCTATGTTTGGCGGCCATCGTCACAGTTTTGGACGGCAAGAGAAGGGCAAAGTGATGAGTTTCTCTGCATGAGTAAACGAGGGGGAGATACATTGATATCCCGGCGACTGTGGGGGGGGGCGGGTTTGGGTGCGAATCTTCTCAATTAGAGGTTCACCTGGTGGTGTCTTTCAGGGCCAGTACAAGGAATCGAATATCTCGGGTCTGCTCGACAGAAGTTCGATGATCTTTGGTTCTATTCCATGACATTATGACGATATATCTGTACATCATGGTACCAGAAATGCTTCATTTACGAAAATCTGAATATACAAGAGATGAAAACGTCCAGAAAGGATTCCTTCCATCAATTGAAGTCTCATCTTGAACTAACCTTCACACATCCTCACGCATCCTCCTTCATGTCAACTGGGACTAATTGGTACTTGCAAACGCTTCGTTCGTCCTGATTACACTTTGCCCTGGTCTTCGAGGAAATAATCCAGAATGCCGAGGCAGACAGTATGGTATTTGGCTCGGCTTCTGTGCCTGCTTACAGGCATTGCACCGTCCATGTCCATGGCCTATAAGCCGAGGATCGTGGCTAATTCTGCTAGCCCGCAGTCTTTGCCGCCAGTCGTGCCGTCTATGAAGAAGTCGACATCTTTGCGTACAAGATTCATGTCCTCGGTCAAGTCTTCTGTGCTCCGCTTTATGTAGACCGTTCTTATGCCACTGATTAGAAGTCAGACTCGCGGCTATTTTTTGCGTTAAATGTAAGATTTGGAGCGGGGCCTTATAGGGACCTATGAGTTGTGTGTAGCGCCGTCTCTAAGATGCGTAGCAATTTTCGGGAAGATGTAAAAGCAACACTTACGCGGTTTTTGCTCCCCTGAGATCGTACGCATGTGCTGCAACCATGATCGCGTTTGCTGGGGGAATTTGTATCAATTCAAGTACTTTCTGGTAAGCTCCAACATCTGGCTGTTTCAATGGTAATAAGTACTAGCATAACAGACTCTGGTCTAGTTATTCACCTTGGTCTTTCCCAGTAATTGAGATGAAAATAATGTATGAAAAGAAAGGCCTGAGGACTTGATGATATCAAGCTGCAAACGGGTGGAGCCATTGGCGAGCACGACTCTGTCCTAGTCAGCGACAAGGACTCTTTTCTGCACATCAAGTCTCGATTACACGAAGTAGTCACGCTTCAATCTCTCAAGAGCGTCCTCCACATCGGGCCAGCCTTCATCATGCCCGGTGTGTCAGCTCATGAATCTCCTAACGTTAATTACAGAAAGCGAGGAGTACATTTTTGTCTGTGCCATGCCTGCACAAGTTCATTCCTTACGCTATCGTTCCACTGTGCTGGTGTCACTCCTCTTGCATGCAACAGATAACTGAGTACCCTTCGATGCGTGACATCGATGTCTTCAAGGGACTGGCCAGCTTGGCGGCGTGTCTCAACCTCTTTGAAGAAGCCTGCGCGCCACTCTACTGCGAATTGGGACAGCGCTTCTGCAGGGAGAGCAGGGATGGAAGGCGCTGATTGGAGAGCGGGAAGTATGGAAGAATACCAGTCACAGCATGTTCCCATCAGATCGAAGACAAGTGCTCTAGGATTGGAAGGACTTGGGGCTGCAAATGCCATTTGGGTAATCAAGAAAAACGTATGGTAGAAAACCACATGGGACTAGCAAGCCCGATAGTGAACGATAAGCCTTGATTTGCGCTAACTGTTATGGTCTAAGCCCTAGCCCTAACTCCAGTAGATATGACCCCCGGAGTTGACATCTTTGGGGCAATTCTCCTGGCACCGTCTTTGAGTAACCATACAACCATTACACATTTGTCCAACAGGATACGCAAGCAGTTGAGACACGGCAAGATCTGCTAAGGATCTCGTGCTTTAGTATCTATGCAGTCAGCATACATTTCCAGCATACATATGACAAATTCTTGTCTGCAGCCAGCTGAGTGGTTAATACATGGAGGTGCAGGCTATCAGTAAACGAAAATTCCTTGGGCTTAATAATGGCGAAAATGCAGTTCTCTGATTTGTTTGTTTGAAAAGGAATTGTATTGTTTGCTAAGGGTTGCATGCGCGTTCGTTGGTTGATCAGTAAGCCAGGATGTAGGTTGCAAGGCCTAGGCTTCTGGAAAGAAGAGGGTTTGTAATGGCAAGATAGGTATAAATTCATCGTCCAGGGAGTACTTCTAGAGTCATTCGAGCATATACTCGATTCTCTGATCCCAATAGCAGAAACAACACTGACCCACAGAATCTTAACAGCGCCTTACATCTCTACAGATGGCTCTCTCATCATTGCGTGCAGATGTGTTCCTTGCACCCGCCATACCTGTCGTCTCGTCTCCGATTCCCGACGGTGCAGTACCGCTTTGGACAGCCACCACATCGACCTTGATATCTTCAGCTCACGAAGCCGTGCTTGTCGATCCCCTTCTCACTACTTCTCAAGCCACCGCTCTGGCCGATTGGATCGAAAACACTTATCCGGATAAGCGACTCACCCATGTGTACATCACTCACGGCCATGGCGATCATTTCTTTGGCTTGTCAACGATACTCGCCCGCTTTTCCAACATCAACGTTGTTGCAACTGCTGGGACCTTGGTGCATATGGAAGAGCAATTGTCATCATCCGCTAAGGAATCATGGTCAACCTGGTTTCCGAACAACCAGATCTTGTTCCCAGCATCTCCTCCTGCGAAAGCCTTGGATTCGCAGAACCTTACCATCAACCTCGAAGGTCATACCCTGCATGCTGTTCCTGTGGGCCATTCCGATACTGATGATTCCTCTTTTCTGTGGGTTCCGGACTTGAAGCTGGCTGTCGCCGGCGACGTTGTATACAACGGCGCATATTCGTATTTGGCAGAGTCACTGACAGCTCCCCTACGTCAGAAGTGGATCGATGCTATAGATAAAATCAAATCTTTCCAACCAGAGACGGTAGTTGTTGGCCATAAGCTTCCAGGAGCAGTCGACGGATCTTGGACGTTGGATGCGACTCAAGATTACATCAGACTATGGGATCGCTTGGCGGGTGAAGCTAAGAATGCCGAGGACATGTACGAGAAAATGAGGAGGGCTGATCGGTATAAGACTGGGGAGTTCATACTCTGGTTTAGTTGTCAGGCGCAATTTCCTGCCAATGGAACTGCAAGTGCTTGAAGTTTTAAAACTCCTTGGTCCTCAAAATGTGAGGGCTGTCTGGGACACTTTTGGATAGATGAGAAAGATACAATGATGAATAGGAAAATGGTCCAAACTGCCTTCTTTTTGTTAGTACTTAAGGGGAAGCAGCACTGCTGTTTCTAACATAGTAGCCGGCAAAAGACCACCGTAATGAATGACAATTGTATATAGGCACATAGCATCTAATTATATAGACCCTCTTACTGAACATGTATGACCACTTCCATTAGTCATCAAGCATATCTCAAGTAAACCCATTTCTAATCCATTAGAAATAAGGCCTAGGTTTTTAGCTTGGTGAAGTTGCGGGTACATAAGCCCAATGCGGCTCAGAGGTCTAGCACGCTCACCAATTTTCTGGTACCCATCTAGTAAGTCGAATTCTCAGCTACATCGAACTTCTACCAGCTTTGAGTGAAGAGGGATGATTATTGTTAAGGTTGTGCGGAGTATATTTAGGAACAGCAGTTGATCTTTGCCATGCACGCTATTCAGGGGACAATAATCTTGGCTTAGACGTCCTAGTTTCGCCTTTATGAAGTATTCAAAGGCTGTATTAACCCGCAAATTGCCATTTCCATATATAGAGTATGTTCAGCAACTCTTGTCTCTGGTAGCTCTGGCTGTCCCAATAGATATTGGGTTGTAGTGGAGAATTGAGATAAGAGTTCCTGCGAAGGCGTAGGAAACAGGGAAGGAAGCAGGTACGTGCGTAGCGCAACAACACTTTCTATCAAGGAGGTTTATCCCCAGGTAAATACGATGTCGAACTATTCATATACTTTTGGAGAGGCGTTATCTGTTTTGTGAAAACAGCCTTTAGAACGAAGGCTCAACAGCTTTGGTCACAATCTCTCGCCTTCCTCAATATCGTTCCGCTTTTCTAGCCCCCATACATTGTCCCAAATCTCAAAGCGCTCGCTTTCTAGCGACAGAAAATTACTTCGGTTCCAGTCCTCCAAGTTCGAGAAATAATACGCGGCCACATCCTCGAGGATTGGACATGCTGGTCTTGCGTCTGGAAACTCACCACCCCGACAATATGGCTTCATCATCTCGTTGCGCAATAGCGCAATGTCAAGCTTGTTCCCACGGTCAAGACTTTCATTCAGAGCACTCATGTCGAAGTTATGTGATATCCATCCGTCTCCTGCTTGCAGACGTCGATAGGTCAGCAACTCTGTCTGCGTAGAGGCCCAAAGCGATGCCAAAACTTTGCTCCTGCCAAAGATGTGGTGATCCTCATCATCGTGACATAAGAAACAACAAGGATTTTCACCACTTCCTTTTCCGACGCTCATCTCATCTTCGCTGGAATTTTTGGAATTTTCCCAGATAAAGCTCATCGCGCTATCGCCAGATTCACTAGCTGAGTCAGTCTCATCAAAATACTCTCCATCTGCATTCCACATTGATCGTGAACGCTTTAGGACTTGGCATACAACTTGCCAACCTATCCTCAATTCACCAGAGCCTATTGATGGCGAGCTAATGAATAACCTTTCTGCAAACTCAGCTGGATCCATCTCTTCATGGTTACAATCAGTGACTCCATCATTCGTCAGAAGAGCCTGGATAGATATGGTCGCCTTTAGTAAGGGATTTGCTCCATTGCTCAACATACAGAGCAGACAGGCGAGTATGCCAAATAGGTTCTCGTTTTTGCAACCAGACTGGCAAAGATGAAGTCCGACTAGTACCAAGGTATGCAATGGCAAAAGCTGCAGCTTAAGCCCACAAGACGAGCAATGTTTCAAGAATAAACCACTAGGCGTGTTGATATCCGGTCCCCATCGAGGTCCGAAGAGAATTCCTATACAATGACAGATTGTCTGGACTGATGTGTGACAGAACATGTGCTTCCACTCAAATGGTATGCCCGCAATTCCACTCGACAAGAGCGTGCGAATGCAGTCAGAGTCAGCGTCCCATCGCCCACATATATCCACGTCTTCCCCTGCGAACCGTTTATCTTTTTTAAAATGAACGTCAACTACGCTGGGCAAGCAAGATGTGTGAGCTTTGAGTATAGCAAGCATGAGCTGATCAAGAACTGTATGACCAAGGTCGTTTACGTATAGCTTGCGCAAATACAATGGTAGAGAATGTTCAAGGGTTACCAAAATGTCACAACATGTCTTCGCTCCATCTAAGTAACTAATGGCGAGATGAAATGGATAAAGTCCGCTAGAGTCAACGTCGATAGTACCGGCATCCAAATGCTCCCACAATAGGTCCAGATTTCGGCCCATGATGGCGAAGCCAAGAGCTTCGATGGCGAGCTCTTCGGGTGAGCGTCGAGCAGCGCTGGCTATTTGATTCACCGCTACCGGCAATTTATCGACTTCAATGTTGCTGAAATTGTTGCTCTCTAGGTTATCGCATAATTTCTCTGTGAAATCTATGGGGCCACCAGAGACAGACCACTTTGGCCAACTCTCCTCGTCAAGAGGATTCACAGCTTCTGGTGGGGAACGTGGGGGTGAACGTAACCTCTCATAAGGTATTCGCTTGTAATGAATACTCCATCGGCATAGGGACGATGGACCCCTCGTAGCATTTTCTAGGTTGAGATGCGCCGTTTCCTCAACTCCAGGAGTGAATTGCGATGCTGGAGTACCAACACCGGCCCCGGGCGTGCTCGGCGATGAGATAGATATAGTCGTCCGTTGATGGTAAGTGTCGAAGCCAAGAATGTCGGCGGTCCAGTCCCGAGGGCCCCGACCCCAATGCTTTGCTGTTTTATAGGAGAAGAGCCAGAATTGATACATCCATGTAGACATGGTGCTGACTACATTGTTAGGGGCGCCATCATCGAATCTGCAGGTGTACTGACATCCTCTGTTGCTTGTCCATTGATCTTAGCAGTTCAGTGTGTCTCCCCTCAACGAAGAGCCGAGCTCTATTGATGGGCTCCATTGCTCTGATAGCAACAGCCGTAGGAGATGGCGCCCCCCCAGCGGATGGTGGAGTGGTGACATTGATATCACTGAGCGGCGAGGTATGATCTACCGCGCTAGGCGCTGAAGATCTGATAGTTCCGTAAGGCATGTTCCAGTTCATGAATCTGGCAGTGGTCAGTGAATCATAAGCGGCTGCTAGGCTCAAGGAACCTTACATCCTGTTGCCGAAAGGAATGCTGTGCCCCAAAAGAGAGAGAGCATCCCCAGCTGTGACTCTTGCAACAGGCCGCATTGTAATAGCCCTCCTTGCCTCCGTCTTGAGATATCTCCGCAAATTCTTGGTGTCAACATTCTTTCCATCGCGTGTGATAATCGAAGATTTGCCCAGTTGTGCTCTCTTTTGGATTTGTTGGCATAGGGCTGCCTTCTTTGGAGTAGGGAGATTTTTTTTCAATTTCCATTTCTTGTTGATATGATACTTGTACTGGTGTTCACTGCTCAGATCAAAGAGATCAGCGTTCTAAGCATACAAAAAAGTCACAGTCAGTGATATGGACTTACGCTGCAACAAAACCGTACTGTTCGTTCATTATTTGCATCAGGTCTGGTAGCTTGTACTCCTCATGAACGTATAGCCGTTCGATGGTAGGTTTGAGGATCGCCCATTTTTGGTCGAATGGTACGGAAAGATCCAGTGCACCCGGGGGATCCATAGTAAGCAGCAGCTAAACAAAGTTGGTGCTGATAGTATTGAGCTTGTGATGAGTCCGCAGTGTTGCTGAGGGAAGAGGAAATCTGGGATAGCCGCATACTTGAATACTCGGAGAAGCCCGCCAGAAGCGAGGCCGGCAGAGCGCCATGGGCTATTTGTGAGGCCACGTTAGGCACCCATCAGGAATAGTGGACGCAGGTGTGACGTCTCAGTGGTAACGGTGCGCCCTGATACATGTGCGGTCAGGCATTGCCAAGGAGAACAAAAGGGGACTGACCAATAACGAGATGTGTTGCGGGTTGTTTGCAGGCAAGTCAAGGCAATTTAAGGCGGCATGGCGAACAGCAGCACCTAGCCGCCGCCTACCTTACCTTAGTTAATACCATCTGCACGGTCGTAGCGCAACAACCGTCGCTTGTCGTCAAATCAAAACCCCTACTGACATTATGCTACATGCTGAACAAAAGTTCACTGACCAATTGTTCTTCCATGCAAAACTTTCAGGGACCGATAAGGACGTAATAAAGATACAAAGTAACTTGTTATGACTACGCTAAACCTAAAGCTTGGCCACCACGCTCAACCGGCTCACCAAACCGTTTTCGTACAGACCATGGAGACCCATGTAAACAAAAGTAGACTGGCCAGTAATCGAATTGCGTTGAGGCTTTAATCCTTTGAGAAACATCAAGATGACGAGATGCCACTGCGCCCTTGCCCCTTAATGTTGTGCAAAGGGAGACCACCCAATAAAACAAAGGGCCGAACAGCTGGACCATGCATACCATCCGAGCTGTATATCGCCACTCATTGGTGCAGATTGGCGTACAAAAGGGTACCAGCCAATGGCTGAGTGAGTATCCCACCACAAGAAGCATCAAGCCTCATATCCTTGACCGTACATGTCTAGCCAACCTCTATGCATGATATTCCAGGACTAATTCGAGACACAGCGAAGCAATTGGACCTCGTATTTATCGACGGCCAGCTTTCATGGAGTGGGGCTCGGCTGATCTGGATGGCTATGTCCCACATGTAAGCAGCGATCCTAGTAGAGGTTATAAGAATATGTATCTTGTACGACCGCCCCAGTGAAGTGTTACTCGAGATACGCAGATCAAGTGGAACATCACAAGAGGCGTACAGTATTCTTTCAACGGCTCATTTTCCTCGAGTCCCAGCTACCAAGTACAATTGTCTCAGCTTGAATGGCCCAACCCAGGAGCTCTTCAAAGTCAAGGAGGTAACAGGATCTACCCCAACGAGTTATGTATATTGTTTCAAAATGGAAAGGACTAACGAAGCATCACAGGAGCCGTCCCTCTCGCAATACCCAGTATGAAAGAGAAATGAGCACGGCAACGCAGCCCTCCAGCCTTGGCCTGACTACCACAAGAGCGACTCAAGAACAGCAGGGAGGTCCCGGGGACTCTGCCACCTTCGCCAGTAATACTGCTAGCATGCAACATGTCCCCTACAAAGGTTCCAGCCCTCGGCCACAACGACCAGACGCAGACAAGCGCTCTGCAAATACATTCGAACGAATGGAACACGACCTTCTCGGCGTGGGCTCGCATACCTTTGACAGTGGCAACATAAAACATGGGCCTCATGCGCGATACTTGGATCCGTTGGGCTGTCCACATCATCGCCGCATCAACCAAGAAAGTCTTGTGAGCCTCAGCTCTAGCCAGGGATTGAGCCCAATGGATAGATTTCGCGCCGAAGGGCTCTCGGAACGCAACGCCATCCTTCCTCGGCCTGATATTCTGGACAAGCCCATGCACAAGTGTTACCATTGCAACAAAATGATGCAGGGCCGCAACGGTGTCGGCGAAGATAAGATGGGAGCTTAACGTACCGGACGCTGGGTCAGAAAATAGCCATCGCTAGTCAGGAAGTTGCACTTATCGAGGGCCTTATCTGCAAACATACATTGTACTGATCTGGCCATTCCTAGGCAGCATGCGAGTGTCTCATTATGAACAATTGCAGAAACATTTCGAGTGTTTTATATAGATTACCTCATTACTTCATGCCATTCACGTTCTTTCTTCATCAAACTTCAATTTGCCTCTGGCAAATCCGCGAGACCAATTGATATCATAGTAAATGCTGTCCAGGAAAAGGATACAGTACAGCAAAGCATACGATTCCAGCTCTACTGGTCTGTTGAAGACGAAGACAAGGCAGATGATAATCAACTAATGAAAACAGTACAGACCTAGACGATCCCCAATCAAAAATTTCATATTGTTATCTCTAGCCATTGCACTTGCGTGCTGCCTATCTGGCAGCAAGCATTGTCGTCCATATAGATCAACATGGCCCTAGAAAAGTTGTCGTTGCCACTCGCAAGTGTGTAGTCTCCGCCAGTCCCTGAAGCAGAAGGTTGGTGAATCCAACAGGTTTTAGCAATGAGATGCCAAATTATTGCGACATCGTTGAGATGATACGTTACTCAATCTTGTTACAGGGCGCCTTGGCAATGCTTGGCAGTATGGAGAGAACGTTGGTGGACGCGTTCATCTGGTCATGGCTCCCCAGAAGGGGTTCGCCTATCAACCATAGGCCTCCTAAAGCTGGGCCCCTAGGAAGTAAAATAGAAGTATGCGCCTAAAAACCCTAGCTTCGGGGACAGGCCGTCCTATCGCCCAGGCACCAAGGTGAGCAATTTTTAGGGTATCTCTAGGGCTATTCCTGGTCTTGGCATGAGTTTTCTTGAATATTCAATGAAAATTTCTGCCCGTCCATTGAACAGCATGCTCGATTCATATAACAAGTTCTTCGGTAGAGATAAGAAGTATAGGGTGATACATCTCATTGTTGAGAGACCCTTATTATTGCTACCCCGCGATAAAAGAGCCACACGTCCCAGATCGTCTGGCAGCTCGCCTAAAATGGGGACTGTCCTCAGATAGGTCGAGTTCATATGCTTGATACCCAATCGGCATATAGATAGCAGATAAGTCTCGCCATAAGAGGGGCATTCATAACGAGGCGCATGCCAAAGAAAAAGCAATAAATAGCAAAACACCTCCACAGATTTCCAACCAATTCTTCGTTCACTCCTAAAGCAATTTCAGGCACTATGTACACTATGCTGTAAATAAAGCATGACTTCGAGAGCTCACAGTAGAGGTCTAATCTCTGTGGTACTCTTCGTTACTTTGATTATAGAGCCTTGTATAGCCCCAGGTGAGAGACCTGCAGCAGTTCCAAGTAGTATGTATTTGTCAGCGGGATCGTATCATATATACCCTAATCTTTGCGCAAGTTTATTCCCATCAAATACCCCCTGTCCCAGTGACTGCCATGTAGGAGGTGACTTTGTCACAGTTGTTCCACCGTAGGTATATCAAGCCACTGTTGCTACAACCTATGCTAATGTCTCGGAATGGATGTCAGCGGCACCTTTTCATTCACGGAATTTGAATTCATCGCATACTCAGTAACATCTGCCACTTCGGTCGCCGGAGCTTGCGAATCCATATTAGGCAGCGCGTTTTCTTTGATACCCCGATTACCATTCTATGGCAGCACCCTTGGTGAAAATAACCAATCCACGGCTTTGATCTCGTTGATATCTTCTCTCGGGCTCAAAGGGTGCTCACCATCGGTTTCATCGACCATTCAATCATCAAATATCTCCACAGGGACTTCATCATCCTCTTTACTATCATCAACGGGCTTTACTAGCTCATCAGCGTATTTCTCTAGCCCAGTCTATCGCGGCCTGAACAGGCAAGATAAGATCGCTGTTGGCGTTGTGGTACCAATCGCCGTCATCGTGTCACTTCTCATTATCCTCATATATTGGAGGAGATATCGAGCACGGAGGCAAGCCGAGACCGATGATAGCACTACACTTCCCTAAGACGCACAAACGTATCTTCAGCAAAAACCTGAATTAGGAGCTGAAGAAAAAAGGACGTATGAGATGGAAGCGCAGGAGGTGAGGTACGAGATGCAGGGGGAAGATGCTATACATGAGATAGGTCCAGAAGTAGACACACGCCGAATAACAAGACTTCAGGAACTACAAGGTCCAGAGCACTCGAAAGAACTCGAAGTACCCGACAAATCAGCATAGGACAACTAGACATTTAACGCGAAGTCTGCAATTTTGGACCATTATATGCCTATCGATTCTTAGTCTTTCTTTTCTTATGACTTGACTTGGAATTCTGCCTTGAAGGATGCTTGCCTACTTGTGATCTAAAACGGGTTGAAATGCTTGGCGCGCATGGGAAAAGCATCCCCCCACGTGTATTTTCCGACCAGATCTGTAGGGTATATGTGATCTGTTACGAAGATAGAAATATATCTCGCTAGTTGTTCTAATGGAAGACTTTCATGTTGTGCCGCCAGAGTCACATCAAGCTTGCATTTACAGCTTCGATACTTAAACACATGAACTTCGGGCCTGAGAACCAGCGGCACTAAAAATCCATCCTTGACGCGTCAAGAAGCTGGCTCTGAAGTGGACGCCATCCGGGAGACTTAAGCATATGGATGTCTTTTTCGGCTTCCGAGAAGACGCCATGAGGCTCGAAAAACGTCCTGATTTCGCTGTCAATGGGATCAGATAGATAGTCAGCCCCTTTCGAGTTGTCGGATATGTCTCATTGTCTTGACAAGCCTGGGAAGACGACGTTTGAGGTACATTGTGGAATTGGGCCCTTCGAAATTAGACACAAGAAACCCTGTTGAGCTTGTCTCCGCAACTGCGTAAACATGGTGACGTAGGATCAATTACGCCTCGCCGATGTCCATGTGATCATTTCATGATTCAGTAGACAGTCGACGTCATCCGCGACATGATCTCAGCATCAACCGAAGATGAGGCAGCTGCGATCAGATGATGCAGTGAGGACAGGCGGGGTGTCTTCTTTCTAGTAGCTATTTTGCGAGCGGGGTTATTATCAATGTCACTGGGTCAATGGTAGTGGTTTTCATCCGAATGATGACTCGTAGATGGATCCACTTATTGTGTATTAGCAAAGAGCGTACAAATCGGGCGTGAGCTGACTGATAGTCTAAGGATTGGGATTCCAAAAGGGTTGGTAAGAGTAGTGACCTATCGCTTTGAGAAACGGCCCAACACATCTATCACATGTAAGATCAACAATAATTCAACTATCGGGATCTTCATACTATCACCTACCCGGATACCATACAATTCAAAATAGCCAAGATAATAGAGCTATTGTATATAGTGATCGGTACACACATGTTCTGATATTCTTTGTAGCTTCGTTGATGATCGTTGCATCAAGGTGTTTGTCGAGGTGATGCCATTTTAAGATTCCTCTCTTATTATTATTATCGTAGCGCAGGGAAATTAACGGGAAACCTTGCGCGTGATTATTAAATGGCGTCAAAGCACGCGGCTCAAGTTGAAACAAAGGATCCAATAGCTGACAGTGGAACTGCTGACCGGGCCAATATGCGACCCAACTGGCAGAGGTCAAACCCAACACGCAACGGCAATATCCACTTCAACTCTCCAATCGCAACCTCCATCTGTACCATAACCCTGGCCTTAGCGCGCGGACCTCCTTGAGTTGTCGATAAGACGAGTACGAACGAGAACAGCTTTCCAGGCTACCATTCCTATCGGAGAGACGGCTTATCGATTGTGATTCACTTCGCAGTGTCCAGGATCGGTTAGGTCGACTATATTCCAAAATATCTTTCTGTCCCCGTGACGTTACACCGGAAAGATATATCTACTAAGCCGCGTCTGAAGTATTAGACCCCACCCACCACGTGAAGAACTCCGCCACAGCGAATCGGATATTTTTTGCCGCTTTGAGTTTTGCGCCGCCTCAATGAGGGCCTTAAATTTCCCGAATCTCCTTGCATAGCTATGGCGCAGACATTTGCTTGCCGCATGACGCCAATTCATTGCTGTGTCGGGAGATGGTCAAGCCATCAGCTCTCTGGCCATTCTCCCTCCATTTCCCGCCCTCACTTCTTCTACCTCGGTATGTATTAGCTTTTCAGCTCTATGTGTTACGAGACTCTCACAGAATGTGTAATATTCAGGGTCCGAATTAATTAACGTCTTTGAATGTCTCTTTCAGGCAGTCGTTTCCGAGTCTTCTGACTCAATGCAAGTGCCTCCTTTGGTCTATCCCTGGGGCGAGGCATGCAAAGCTCTAGAGACTGAACCCACGAAACATGATGCCACGACTGATTCACGGCTAGACTATCACCCATAGCCTTACTGCAATACCCTTGTGGGTTCGCAGAGCGCGGCATAGCTGCATCAGTCCCCATCCTCGGAAATGGTCCCTAAATGGTATTAGAAAAATGTGGGACGATGACTTCATCCAAGGCAACCCCGTGGCATATCAAAGAATGACTGTGCCGTGGTAGATCTGTTTGGAGTAAGAGACGCCTCTGTTGACTCGACAGACCCCATTCCTGTGGGCTGAGAAACACACCTGGAGTTGACTCCCCTAATCTTACCTCACTGATCACCTCTGCTGCCGCGTCAGTGTCCGATGATGCTGATGCTCGCAAATCTCAAGACCGAACATGGCTGTACACATCATCAGTGCCGCCCTCAGGAGCGGTGTAGCTGCACCGAGAAACGAGATATAAGAAGTCCCACCTACCTCCCTTCAGTCCTCAGCTCGCACCCAGCAATCACTCCAAGAGAATCAAAAGACAAAACAGAAAAGACTTGACCTTTCCCACATCACCACTTTCCCAATTCATCAAATATTTCAACAATGCGCTCTCCTGTCTCCATCACAAGCCTCACCGGCCTCAGTGCCCTCCTCGGCCTCGCCACCTCACTAGGAATCAACTGCCGCGGCTCCGGCCTCTGCCCCCTCGCAAGCTGGGACGATACCAGCTCCGAAAGCATCGCTCAGGGTCTTCGCGACGCTCTCTGGGGCTCCACAGACGATAACTCAACGTCCTTCTCTAATGGCGATCACGTCATCTGCGTCTCTGAAAGCCAGCCTATTAGCGTCGGCATTACAGCTAGTGCTCAAGCCAGCGGTAGCAAGGGTGCTGCCACGGCCGGAGGATCTCTCGGTACATCACTTACACTGAGCGGTACTATCCATGAGGGCGGCATCTGCGTTTTCCCTCAGAAGATGGCCTCGGGTGCGACTTTGGATTTGGGAACCATCAGGCGACTGGCGGATGCGTTGTTGGAGCACGGTTGCTCGACGTGTGGGAGCGTGCCCATACATTATGTGGATGAAGGAAGCAATAATCCGGACGATGGAATCTTGACGTTCAACTATGTCTCGAATCCTTATTGTATTGAGAGTTGTATGTCTGCCAGTGGGTCAGCCACCAACAATACCAAGTAGGAGAGACGGCATGACGGCGGCGAGGCTGGAGAGGCTTGCACGGGCGATACTTGGTACATTAGGAAGTTTCCTTTTGTACTGCGGTATTCGGATTTCATTTGAGACTATGATTGGCGGACAACTTGCAATAGACTGTTGTTGACTTTAGATAAAGAAGACATAGAAATACATCTTAGTGCCTTTCATGGACTTGGAACCTTAAATCCATTTTTGGGCGGAACATGCCAAGTGCCTGCGAATATATAGCGTTAACAGCACCTCTGAAAGGTCAGCGACGTCACAAAGTCTTATTTCGCGCAACGAATTAATCCAAACCCCTTATATATTTTCGATCTAGGATAACCGAATCAAGACCAAAGCATCTGATAGACCTGTGGTCAATAGAAGTTCTAGGGTTGGATTGGCGGTCAAGAAAACAAATCAACATGCTCCTGATACTGTGTGGATGAGATCAAAGGGTCTTGACCGACAATAGGGTCTACTGGGATTCCATAAAATCATCGCGACATCATCGGCCGCATCGAGCTCAAGGTAGGGGTTCTGTACATCCCCGATAGCATGGTAAAGCAAGTCGATGACATCACCAATGTACACAGTGCAGTGTTGTTGCAAAGATCGGCACTTTCAGCACTGTTTATGAGGCAGTTAGATCTTGGCCTTTATAGCATACTAGATACCGAGCATTTGACGTCCGTAGTATAGTACAAGAGCTCTGAGGTGGTCGAAATAGTGGATGTTGTCGCTATCGAGAGTACAATCAGTTGGGCGACCGAGCGCTTGGTAACTTCGGAGATGGAAAATGGCCTACCTTTTGCGAAGGATGAAGAGCTGGCCTTTATAGCAGGTGATATTAAAATCAAAGCTAATTGCAATAAGCAAGATCAGTTACAGAAAATCATAAGCTGGTGATAGCTTTTGACATTGAGAAGAAGAGGTTGACTTAACCTGAATTTGTGCTCT
The DNA here is from genome assembly GCA_000482085.2 of Cladonia metacorallifera KoLRI002260. NCBI lineage: Eukaryota > Fungi > Ascomycota > Lecanoromycetes > Lecanorales > Cladoniaceae > Cladonia > Cladonia metacorallifera. The sequence goes on from KI911113.1 coordinate 64,008, forward strand.
TAGCGTGCCAAAACCTCGGCTCGAACCCGCCCTCGAAAGGGGCGCCTAGAGGGGGCTAGACAGCATCCGCTCTGGGGCCGCTGATAGGGAATCACCAAGATTTTATGTACGAAGTACACCTGTGGGGGCCATTCGACTTAAGTCTAGGCCCTCCCGTAACCCGAAAACACAAGCATGCTCCAAGGGCCTCACCTGAAATCAGCTTTGGGGTTTTCTTAACGAGAATGATTCCCGCAAATTAAATTAATTGTATCATCACTGCACACCGCGTTAGTATAGTATCACCGTATGAAAGTAAGGAAGATATCAACGGAATATAGAGCAATGACTAGTTAGTATCTCATGAGTGCTTTGGTAATGGCCCATTCATTGCTCTCGACTGAGTGAGGTCTAAGGTGTAAGCGTCGTACCATAGGTCCATAAGGCGTCGGTTCAGATCTCTACCGACCATTAATTACACAACATTGACCATGAACTGGCGTATAGACATTTAACGTTAGGCTGCGTGTACCCCTGTCTTGGCATCCCGGACAGCCGAAGCAGTTCGGATCTCGAAAAACTCAACCCCTCAATACTTCTCTTGCGGTTTCAAAGCAATCGGAGCATCATCAATACCCATGTTCTAAATCGACGAAGAATATCCAGGATGGTCGGCAGTTCGCTTACGAACCGATGCCGGCAATTGCGGCCGTGGCGAGCGGTTGCTAGCATATGACATGGTAATGACGTAAATGTTCAACAGGAAGGGAGTTGGTGACGAGATGCACATCATATTGCCTGAAACCAGCGCCCTCACCACAATTCACTGCCTCCCAGTACTTACGATCCTATCGTTCCCCAGCTATACGAGCACCTTTCAAGGGAATACTCCACTGAAGAAACTCTACATTCTCTCAACATGTCTATGTCCCAGGCCGCCAATTTGGCGGAGAAGGCTATGGGCCACAAGGACAATGCTATTACGGAGCAGAATATGACCAACCCAGCTCGCGACCGAGCGAAGTATGGTGATGAATCCGAGACAATGAAAGCACTGGCATGGATGGGCAAGAACCATGTCGAAGTCAGTCAGTCAGACCCATCCCCCACATTGGAGTGCTCTCTAACTTCCAATTGTGAACAGTCGATACTCCCAAGCCAAAAATCATCGAAGATCGCGATGTCATCCTGAAGGTCACTGGTTCGACCATTTGCGGCTCCGATCTTCATCTCCTTCACGGCGCCGTTATTCAGCTACAAAAAGGTGACATCCTAGGGCATGAGTTCTGCGGCAGAGTTGAAAGCATGGGCCCTGGTGTCAAAGGCTTGGAAATAGGACAACGTGTTGTGGCCTCTTTCCAGATTGCATGCGGCGACTGCATGTACTGCAAGAAGAAGCTTTCAAGTCAGTGCGAGCGTACGAACAGCAATAGCACCGAGCATATGATGTATGGAGGCAACACCGCGGGCATGTTTGGCTACAGTCACTTTACCGGTGGCTTCGCGGGTGGACAGGCAGAGTACGTCAGAGTACCACTTGGAGACGTCAACCTCTTGAAGTTGCCAGATGATGTGCCAGATGAGAAGGGTCTTTACCTTTCTGACGTGCTAGCTACGAGCTGGAACTGCGTTGTGGACACTGGCGTCAAAGAGGGAGATGTCGTTGCTATTTGGGGTGCGGGACCTATTGGTGAGATGGCTGCAGAAATGAGTTTCACACAGGGTGCCGCGAGAGTGATCATGATCGACGGCGGCCCCGCAGCTTGGAGGCTGGATTTCTGCAAGGAGAAAATGCCAAAGATCGAGACAATAGATTATACCAAGCTACCTCGCGGCACAAGCGTTGTTTCAATACTGAAGGAAATGGAACACGGCGGTCCAGATGTGGCTTTGGAATGTGTAGCAGGCGAATATGCCAAAGGGTGGGCACACTACTTTGAGATGCTTCTAGGCGTGGAGACGGATACTTCGGAAATCGTCAACGAGATGATTGAGTCCGTCAAGAACTACGGCCGCTGCGGGATCACTGGTGTCTACGTTGGCTACACCAACCATTTCAACATTGGCTCCCTGATGGAGCGTGGTATTCGTCTTATCGGAAACGGCCAAGCACCTGTGCACCTCTACTGGGAACAATTATTGCAGATGATCAGAGAGGGCAAGACAGATCCCTATAAGATGTTAACGCATCGTGTCAAGGTTGAGGAGATGGATGAGGTTTACAAGACATATGATGCCAGGGGAGATCACATGCAGAAGGTTTTTGTCCAAACTAGGTTTTCGGATCCACCAGCTGAGGGCTCGCCTGCTTTGAAGACCTTCAAGTCATAAATCCCTGGCGTATGTAGCAGTTGATGATGTTAATCGTTCCAAAGCACGGAGTTTTCAAAACGCCTGCCAATCACTAGCCTCACTTTACAAAACCCGAGTGCTGTTGTCTGCTCGAAACAACATTTTGTGGAAAGTTGTCCTTAGCTGCATTCACCTAGGTAGAGTTGCCGCTTGGTGCACTAAACACTATATGTAGACTTCTTAGAAGACATCGTGAGTCTGATCGGTCCAACTGGTCCAAGTCATCTTACTGCGTTAGTACAATTAAAGTCTTATTTCTATTTCACTTTAGTATTAGTCCACTCCTTACAGAAGTTCAAGAAAGTGTTGGTCAAGTAAGCTAAAAAGAGACTGCTGCGTTATTAAGTCTACCATCGGTAGAAGTCTCTTGTTTGTCATTCTCTGCGCTTAATAACATGATCACACGCGAGCAAATAGCCGGAACATCAATCATCCAATGCTGTATTATGTTGAATGTTCAAGCATGCTTAAGAGTTCTAATCAATGCTATTGCAAAGTCACGAATCGACCCCGCAACTCTCACTCTGGCTGATCTCACAGTATGGCAACACAGTCCACCATCAAAGGTTCGCTCTTTCCCCTCATTGGCGATGACAGCTATCTCGCAGCTTGGGACTTGCCGAAATTGTCTACCGGCGGAATTGTGCTGGATGTGTGCCTGGGGGATTCACTGCTGCCATGGCTGGCTGAAAATATGTCACAATCCGGAGAGACGTCTGTTAATAAAACGGGTGAGCAGCGAGGAAGGATCAGCATGCATATTGCGAACGCTAAATATAAAGGTAACATGCGGCAGGAATCCTCACGTGTCTGCTTTTCTCTCCGTCACTCTGACCGCTTCATAGGCCATCCCTACCAAGCCCGAATAGGCGCATGTTGCGAGATATCATAAGGCATGGCTAAATCATATGCTTACTTACAAACCAATTCTTACGAGAAAGTACGTCTGCGATGGGAGTGTCCTGGTGATGGCTTTTCAGTCAGCACTTGTTGTTGGATGGCTGCTTGACTTAGCTTTAATGATGTCGCTTAAGACAGCATGATGGATGTGAGTATGTTCCTGGCTTATCCGTTAACGTCGCTTAAGACAGCGCGGTATCGTAACCCGTCATTCTGGCACGCAATATCCGTCGGCGACTGAGTATGATTCTAGTTCAGTAATCAGCCCAACAGCGAATAATGTACCTTCTTTGGACTTTGTATGACGTGGCTGTACTGCCCGTGGATTCAATGGGCTCTTGGTCGGGTGCGCTCTTGATTAGATGGGCTTGTGAAACAATATGTGGTGGGAACTCGCCCTCAAATCATCACCGTTCTTGCTTTAACCGTGCTGAAGTGGAACTACTACTCCGTCACTATCAAGCCAAAGCTAAGGTCAAAATCATATCTATACCTACTCATTGTGACATGCTTATTATAAGCAGTAGACCTAGTAGTTCATACGCAACTACAGTATTAGCACGAGAGAGCATAGATATTATATTATTAGAAGCAGAGGTATTCCCAAGATATGTTTCAAGTCTATCTTACAGTCAACCATATTCAAATAACAGACCCGAATTAAGCATCATAGATACCATATCGGCGAGAGTATGCTCGCATCCATGCGCTACTTTCTTCGATACATTGATCTTGAATCCGCTTTCGACAATCATGGATTCGAAAAGAAAGTAGGCGCTCTTCGCCATTATAACTGATACGGACATGTTTCTAAGAGCCCTGGCCAAGTTTGGAGCTACATTCAAAATCACTGCTAAGCGCGAGGCTTGCAAGTTTCACCTAACACTCAAAATTACTGAGTAGGTACTAAAGCCTGCAAAGGTACTGACTTTGAGTATTTCCTCGGAGACGGCGGTTATGTCTGGAATACCATTCGTTCCGAAGCAGATAAGTTGATGTTTCGACACGCAGCAAAGTGCGGTGCACTTGTCTTCGACGGTACCAAGGTTAACGAACTCGAATTTACACTTTACAAGGATAAGGATTTCCCGGCGGACCCTAAGGTCGCAAATACTGGACGCCCAGTCTCGGCTACCTAGTCTCGCAAAGACGGTAGCTCTGGAAAGATCAACTTCGACTATATCATAGATGCAAGTGGTCGTGCAGGCCTGATATCAAACAAGTATCTCAAGAATCGCACTCTTAACGAGGGATTGAAGAATATTGCGAACTGGACTTATTGGAAGGGTGCTGCCCCATATAGTGAGGGAACACCACGGCAAAGCTCGCCCTTCTTCGAAGCTTTTGAAGGTACTTATCCTTTACCTTGCTGCGAGCGGGCTGGATGGTACTGACTCCGTTGGTCTTAGATTGTAGTGGCTGGTGCTGGGCTATTCCTTTGCACAATGGGACTTTGTCTGTTGGCGTAGTCATGAGACAAGATATCTTCTTCGGGAAGAAGAAACTGGCAGGCTCTCCGTCGAGCGTGGAGCATTACAAAGAATGTATCAAGCTTGCGCCGCAGATCTTGAAACTCCTAGAGAAAGCTGAGACCGTCTCAGATATTAAGCAGGCTTCAGACTGGTCTTACAGTGCTCCCGCATACGCTGGTCCGCATTATCGTCTCGTCGGAGACGCAGGTTGCTTCATTGATCCATACTTCTCCTCTGGTGTTCATTTGGCTATTACAAGCGGTCTTTCTGCTGCTATGACCATCCAAGCAGTGAGAAGAGGTGACTGCAATGAATTCACTGCTGCTAAATGGCATTCAAACAAAGTCACCGAAGGGTATACTCGGTTCCTGCTCGTAATCATGACTCTCTTAAGACAAGTGAGTCAGCGGAGTCGAAACCTCCTCAGCACTGAAGACGAGGAAGGCTTTGACATCGCTTTCAAGTTCATCCGACCAGGTATACTCTCGGCGTGTAGCTGCCATGTCTTTTGCAATGCTGACATGCCTCTAGTCATCCAAGGAACAGCGGATGCCGATATGAGCGATATACATGCAAAGGAAGAAGTCGCTTCCGGTGTTAATTTCGCCCTCAGTACATTCAAGGAAGCAACACCTGAACAACAAAGGGTCGTCATCGAAAAAGTTCAGCATGCCAGTCATGGATCAGCAGAGCTCGAGAAGCTCAATGAGGATGAGGTTCACGTCTTGCATAACATGATCGATAAGCAAGCACCTCTTAATCTGGAGAGTTTTGCGAAAGATATTGAAGGTTGGACACCGGTCTTACAGCAAGGAAGCCTAGGACTTGCGAGGAGCGATGCGACTAATGGGAGCAATGGAATGGTTGACTTGTTGGATCTCAAAGGGTCAGTCTAAGTCAACCATAGGCACAGTGTAAGTCCCAATCAAGGCCTCCTGGGAACGTTTCACCATTTATAACTGGGTATCCCGCTCCATAGAGAGTGCGATAGAGTCAAGTTCCGCTGCGCTTTACATATTGAATACAGCCATCTGGTAGCTTAGAAATGGGGAAATACTTGAGTCCATGTCGGCGTGTCGTACGCCCCCACTGGCAATTCTCTTATACTGACGAAAGCCTCAATCACAACAAAAGCTCTTGCAAACACGAGCGACAACCCACAGATAATGACGGGGACACCAATTATAATGTTCTGCCACCACTTACCTCCTCCATCCATCCAACGGTCCCAGAAATTGTTTAATGGTTGATAAGCTTGCGTCAGGTAATTGAGAAGGATCCAAAGCCCGCCACAGAAACCGATATACAGAGATGATGACCGCCATAGCCACTGTTCAGCCACAGTGGGAAAATGTACATTCCAGGCAGTGAGATGGATGGCTCCGTAGGCCAAACATGCAAACCATAATATCATGCCGACAACTAATCCGTTGACATTACGCAGGAGGTCATCCCATGGCCAGTTCTGCACGCGGCTTACGAGCATTTCTTCGGACCTGAAATGTAGGCATTGTCCTTGTTGATGGGAGTAGGAAAGGTAGTGCTCTTTGATTATCGGATAGGAGTCAACTGCAGAGGCGGCAAGAGCCCAGCGGTTGATAGCCGTCTGCGAAACGTTGCTTGGATTGAGAGTGGCACCCTTGATTCTCGGACGTCGTTCGAAGAAAGCGGTCCCAGCCGCCTTCTCGAGCTTTCTGGATATCGACTCAGTCAGGCAGCTTTTGGAAGCTGGTACAAGACCTCGTTCGCCTAGAGGCCGGTCACCTATGTCTAGCGAGCTTACTCGAAGTGCGTTGTCTGCTCTTGATGCGGGCGCCGTCAAGGATGATGAGTCACTAGCATCCACAACCGCAGTCAAGTCTTCGCCGCTCTTAGATAAATGAAGGGACATCGACTCCAGTTCTGGTACCTTGGAGAACAGGTGGAAGCCGGCGAAAAGTGTCTTGACCACAGTCTGTGATACGATGGTCTTCTCATTTTCTTGGCCACTCATGCCGCTACTCATGTACATGTAAGCGCTAACAGAGTCGACCCATTCTCCTCTCAAGATGAACGGCTCCTTGGGGGCAAGAGGCTTGGACCACCACATTGTATACATCAGAAAAGCACACATGCTATAATCTCTGTCAGCAGCTGAATGATTTGAAGCATAGAAGGTAAGCTTACACATGAGCAATGGTGTTAATTTCCAGAAGGGTTACCGGAAGCTTGGCAATGACTCGGCCGATGACCTGAACAAGCATCCAGGAAGCTTGAATCAACACTAAGGCTTTAGCGATATCGTTTGCCTTGCTTTTATCCGTGATCTCTGCCTCGGAAACACTCGGGAGATGTCCACACTTTGCAAGAAATGCCATTCCACAAGCTGTGAGAGTGAGCCGGCGCGGACAATCATTGGGCAAGAATCGCTCTGCATCTTCGATCTCGAACGCAAATCCGCCTGTAGACGCGAAGAAGCTATGGGTCTTGGTCCACTCGTAACCGTAGGATGCAGTCAGTGATTTTCCTTTTCTTGCTCTTAGGTCTTTAATGAGATTGCTGAGAATGTTTGCTGAGCACCACTGCCTCCAAGCGGTGAAGACCACAAGTTCAGGAGCGTATACACCAGTGATTATCCACCGTATATATAGAGAGAGACATTGTAGTATTGAGTCGTTCTGCCGCGGCACATTAAGATGCAAAGCAGACCAAACGCACAGAATCAGGGTTAGGACGCATGAAATAACGAGTGATGCAGTTCCCCGTCCATTTGGGTCTCCCACATAACCGACGTAGCTTGAAGATACGGCAGATGAAGAATTAGTATTCGGTATAACAGGCGCGGCGAGAGAACGTTGCGAGAGGAAAAGACACGTAATCAGTCGCAGAAATTGAATAGGAATCATTACCGTACTTATAAAAGCAAAGCAAAAGCATGAGAAAACAGAGTTTACATCTATGAGAGGCAAGCATTGCTTATGTAGCCTTACCAAACATGCTAAAGGAATAGAACCTAGTAATAGAGGGCGCTGCATCAAAGGCTGTACAATCACACGCTAACATCAAAGCTCGATAGTCACACCATTGTGTTTCAGCCATGTATGCATGGCCGCAGTGTTTTACACGGGACGAAACCGTGATTGAAGAGTGCGTGATCGAATCAATAATGCAGGAAAACCCCGTGGCTGGCGGTTAGCGCGCGCTAGAAAATAGGAACTCTATTTTTAGAAGGATCGCGACTCGCATGCCAATTTAATCTCAACTGCGGATTTCCCACCTGCAACTACATATGACTGTGGAACAATGCCCAAGAACAAACCGTCTGCGAAGGCAAGTACCTAACTAAGCCTTCTAACGGATCAAACCTCCTCTTATGGACTGCCTGGCTGATTAGAAGACGGTAGTTGAGGGACACCCATGACTTGATTGAGTGGAACGATCTATGTTCGAGAACCCTCAGCCATTAGGTGGGAGCATCTAACAAATGTGAGGGCTTTCAGTGCCATGGCAAAAGTACGTTAAGATTCTAGGCAATTTAGCCAAAGTCAGCTTCAGAGCCTTATGTTGAGACCCATGTCACGCTTTATTTACGTTCGAAAACGGTCCATATCATGGCAGTAAAGCCTGGGATCATCAAATTTTTGCTTTATGATGTTCGGCACATTTGCAATGTTAGGCAAAGGCTGCAAGAACATTCGCACACTTAATTGCAACCAAGAATCGATGAGCTTACATGTTTGATCTCTGTCAAGCTCTTGTTCCGCTATTTTAAAGACTCTTTCTATGCATAGTCCATAAGTCATAGTCTTTGAAGTGGCATATTAAGCTAACTGTCTACACCAGAGATAACGAATATATATTGACCAGCTATCGGTACGCAAGCTGTTAGGGACTTCACACAGATCTAATTCGTACAGCCAAGCTTCTTATTCCTTCCAGAACTCTATAGAAAGCATCTGGCGAATCCATAATGAAACTAGTAAGCAAGTCCGGACCTCTTTTAGCTCTTGGGCCAGCGCTGATTTGATGGGTAATAGTCAACATCTGGACCCATCTCCTAGGATCTACACTATATTGCCTTGTCCCATTATACGGTTACACAGAACTGCGTTCTCGCTACAATGAAGCTAGTGAGCTCGATTTTGCTGCCCTTGCCATCTTTTTCTTTGGAGTTACTACCTGTTTTGCGCTCTCCACCTTGTATGTCTGGCACATTGTGAGCCTACTTTTCGCTGAGAACGACCAGTTTCCACACATTTATGAACCACAGTAAAGAGGTATGGAAGCTCGGGAACGAGCTCGACCACCTTGGAATCGTACTGGTGATATGGTCCTCAATGGTGCCAAGTGATTACTTTGGCTTCTATTGCTCTCCAGATTTGCAGATACTCTACTGCACTATAGTGGGTTCAAAATCCATGCGGTGTCAAACTTATACTCATAATCGAAGGCAACAATAAGCGCTTTGGGCTGCGGGACATTCACCATGAAACCCCAATTCCGTGCTCCCGCCTATCGAGCAATGCGTTCTGCCTCATTTGCGGTCCTAGGGTTCTCAGCTTTCGTTCCGGTTGTGCATGGTATCCTTCTCAATGGATGGCAATTACAAAATCAACGTATGTCCATCACGTACTTTCTGGGCCTTGGCCTGTTGAATGGTACAGGGACGGTCGTCTATGCCATGCGCATTCCGGAGAGATGGTACCCCAAGACCTTCGACATCTACGGCTCCAGTCATCAGATCATGCATGTTCTCGTTGCTTGCGGCGCTCTTTCACATGCAACTGGTCTTCTCAGAGCGTTGGACTACTGGGAAACACAAAGAAGAATCGGACAGGCTTGCTAGCTGTCTGATCCGGCCTGTCGTCGAAAAGGTGGGCTTTATAAACGAGCAAGATGGACACCGTTATTGTATATGGGATTTGTGAGAAAGCCAGTAATGTTTGGACTGGCTTACAGTGAACGACCGAAGGTAGGAGACGCATTGAGACGAGATAGCAGAGGCGATCGAACGGCTCACGAAAGTACCTAACGAAGCGAGCACTAACGTTCATATTATTTCCACCCCCAGCACAGGGGGGGATACACCTTTTGATCGCACAACACTTGGTCATATTAAGCTTTTGTTCACTTCAGACCTCAACAACAATAATTGATGAATCGATTCCATGCTGAGCACGGGATTACAGCTTATATCCCACTACAGATGTGCTTGACATATTGCATTCTGCCGTCGAGGTGGGCGTTCTCATTGCATCCTTACCGGCCCCACTCCTCTTCATGTCATGAGACATAGATGCCGATGCCTCTGGAGTCAATCCCCCAGGATTTTTGGAACACTAGAATAGGCGGGTCTTTTTAATACTACTCATTGCATCCTTGCGAGTTGTACCCCTCGTCATATCGTGATACATGGATGCCAATGCCCCTACAACAGTCTATCAGGATTTCCTGACTCATTCAAAAATTAGCCAATTAAAACCTTCGTAAAGTCTCCACGAATTTGGTCCAGTGTGGCAAGAAATGCCAGAGTGTACTCTAGCCAGGAATGCTAGAGTCACATGTTGTGACATCGCCTATTCATGGTTAGGCTTTGGTTGCATCTCGAACCTGAGGGGAAAAGCATCGTGGGTTGATATCACGGAAAGAGCCTGTTGGTCGGAAACGGATAATGGGGACTTGTCGAGGCCATCGTCTCGACAGAGGGCTAAAAGAATTCGATAACTACGCCTGTAGATTCGAACCTATGCGTGCTAATACAACAACTGCCACAAAGCGTCTCGCTACAATAGCAGATCGTCGCTCCAGCTACTCGGTGGAAGGTTGGACACCTGCAGTATATCGGGCGCTGAGTGTCAGACCCATGGGCCGCACACACCCTGTTCAGGGTCATAAGATGCTGAGGTTTCTAGGATGTCGGTCACAAATACACCACACTCTCACCATACTCGAACAAGGGGGTCAGCGTATTGAGGTTGAGAGCCCACTGCAGACGGAGGTTCGATGGGCAAACCTCCTAGATCGTCTTCTTGGCGATGTGGACGCCCGAGCAAGACACAATTTGCGCAGCTTCTCAGTATCTCGCTGTCCAGATATGCCTCTATTGAAGGCTTTGTAATACATCAATTATTGACCTGGTCTCCCCATTGCCATCCAGATCTTCGGCTTCCCATGTCCACAGTCCCTGCTCATTCAGACTTCCAGACCTTTGCCAGGTCATGCTCAACTGACCCTTCGCAAGCGCCAGAGATACAATTTCTCTGTCTCTTGTACCTGACCGGTTGCGCATGATTGAGGTTCCATGGGTAGAGCATGTGCGCCAATCGCTGAATTTTGATAGGAGATGATATAGGATCGATAACGTAGTGAGATGTATGATGCAATTTTCGACGTCTACAAGTGTTGTGTATTGTGTAGATCGTGGTAGCTGGTATTTCAGGCTCTGGAGTGGGGCCTCTTTGTTTACAACACTGAAAGTCGTACCCTCTGGACGAGAGAGTGTTGTTTGTATATCAAGATTAACGACAGCAGATCCATCGATTATATTGATGGCGATAGTCGAGTGAAGAGGGGAAGTGAGTTGCTGGACCAAGGCTTCAATTTTTGAGGAGTCCTCTGATTTGGTTGCTACGGCTGAGATACTTGCGACATCATACGAGGATTCGGGTGTTCCGACTGTAAGGGTTAGACCTGCTTTGTCTATCGTTGCACGTACTTCCGCAAGAAATGTCTGCAGTGCTCGGACGTGGGAGCGATGCTGAAGATACTCAACGACAGGCTTGAGAATAGGGTAAAGAGGCCGAGGGGTTTTTGACTCCCGCAAGGCTGGAGGCTTCTTCGAGCGACTTTGGTGATTTTGGCGATGTGCGTAAGACAGGAGTATTCGTAGAACAAGAGTAGCATTTTCGACCATTCGGCTGCTCCCAATGTCGTCTTCTGCTACATTGTCCCGGCTTATATCTTCAGTGGATACAAGATCGATTTCGAGTTGCTTGTTCGATTCGCATGGGATTAATACGCTGGTGCCAACACAGCGAACACCCTGGTTCACAAGATTACGTGCCTCCCTATGGATTTCGTGATGGAGCTCTTCATCGAATATGCTGTTCCTAGCATTCAAAATCTCTGCCTCTACGGAATCAGCCATTGATGGCTTCGATGCGGCAGTCATGCTTGAAGCAATTTGCTTTCCCTGGTGAAGCAGACACACTCGAATTGTCCGGTCACCCATCGATCTGAAGCCACGGTCAAGACTAAGGCTTCCATCCTCTTCACGTCTTAGCGCAGCCAGACCACGGTCCCGAAAATCGGAATACGCTATGCATGTAAATTAACAGAGCTGACTTAGAGTGTTAGATCCCCAATCGAAGTCTCACCTTCAGCAAATCCGTAGCGAACCCCGAGCGTGTGCTTTTCGCGTGGCAGCCGCGACAAAGACCAGCCTTTCTCCTTTACTGCCAGGGCTTGACTCCAGTATCTCGTCTCTTTTTCCACCTCTTCTTCCAGCCTGGAGGCGGACTTGAGTAGAGAATCTGCCGTGCTGTTTAAAGACTTCATTCTCCACCCTATCGATGCCAGCTTTGCATTGTGCTTCTCAAGTTCCGACACTTGGGGCGCTTGAGTAACCTCCCCACCTAATGAGCCCAGAGGAAGGCTCTGCTTGAGGAAAGTGGACAGAGTCGTCTGGGTTTGGCTGGGAGAATATCTTGAAAGGAGTAAGGATACAAAGTCAAGGGCTTGAGCGCTTTCGGAATGCGCCTGACTAGATGCCGTAAGCGTTGATGTCTCTTCGACGTGACTTACAAATAGCTAACAAGACTTGCTTGAGTATTTCCTCCCTTGCGGTGGTGATCGCTTCTCTCTTGGACTTGAGATCCTCAACGTCGTCAACCGTTTCAAGGACGTCGTCATCGCTGGTCTCAGCTTCACCATTGTGTGATATTTGAATCTCCTCTTCTAAACTCTCCTCTGTCACGTTTCGAAATGATCCTTTCTGCTCATTGATTCGCTCAATCAAATATTCGAGCGATTTCTCGTCCTTGTTGACAGTGGGGAGAGCTTGCAAAGACAAAGACAGTGATTCAGTCATGGTGATAGGTTGGACTCAAGCTCGGGACATCAAGCTAGGGGCAGCAAGCTAGGGTATGTTAACCCTTCGGACATGATATTGTACCTCCAGGACAACTCATTCGAGATGCGCGACATCCGGGGTTACAATCGGCTGGTCCCGATACATGTCCGGGGTGCGGCAGAACTATTTTCCAGGGCAGCTTGAACCCTGGACTCGGGATTGACCACAGCCAATAGATATGACCGATAAGCTGGAGCTCTCCGGCCTCAACGGAGTAATTCTCTCACGTTATAATGGTTCACCGTTCCTTCCCAATCTCATGATCTCTTGGTTTTTTGTTCATAAGAGTCTCCTATGCTTTGCGTATAAATCACTCATTGCTTTTACTACAACTCTATCCAGCTCCTTGCGTAATTAAGGGCCAAGGTCCGTATTCATACACTATGGCTGCCCAAGTTAATGGGGCACCGCCCACCAAAAAACGCATCGCAGTAATGACAAGCGGAGGGGACTCGCCAGGCATGAACGGCTGTGTTCGAGCTGTCGTCAGAATGTCCATACATCAGGGTTGCGAAGCATACTGCATCAGGGAGGGTTATGAAGGATTGGTGAATGGTGGAGACCTCATACAACCGACCCGCTGGGAAGATGTCCGAGGTCTCCTGTCGGAAGGAGGCACCTCTATTGGCACAGCGCGTTGTAAAGAGTTCACAGAAAGGCCTGGCCGCTTAAAGGCCGCGAAGAACATGATAGCCAATGGGATCAATGCACTCGTCATATGCGGTGGTGATGGAAGCCTGACTGGAGCTGATAAGTTCAGAGGAGAATGGCCGGGATTGCTTGAGGATCTGGTAAAGAATGGAGAGATTACAAAAGAGCAACAAAAGGAGTTCCAATACTTGAATATCGTTGGTACCGTGGGATCGATCGACAATGACTTTGCTGACACAGATGCCACCATTGGCTGCTATTCTTCGCTAGCCAGGATATGCGAAGCGGTCGACTCAATTGATGCAACAGCATCATCCCACCAGCGAGCTTTTGTGATAGAGGTCATGGGGAGGCATTGTGGTTGGCTAGCGTTAATGGCAGGGGTGAGCACTGGTGCGGACTTCATATTCATCCCGGAAAATCCACCTGCACCAGACTGGGAAGAGCAAATGTGTGGTATAATTAAAAGAGTAAGCTTTCTACGGACTTCATTCATGAGATTTGCTGAGTCATTTTCAGCATCGACAATTCGGAAAACGGAAAACGATTGTCATAGTTGCCGAAGGTGCCCATGACTTGGAGCTGAACAAAATCTCCCCTACTAAAGTGAAAGACCTTCTGTCCCACAAGCTCAAATTGGATACTCGGATTACAACACTTGGGCATGTACAGCGAGGGGGTACACCGTGCGCCTACGATCGACAACTTGCAACTCTGCAAGGCGTTGAAGCTGTTAAAGCTGTCCTCGAAGCAACACCCGAAACCCCATCCAAGTTCATTGCCATCATAGAAAATAAGATCATTCGAAATCCGCTCATCGAAGCTGTTGCAACAACCGGGCAGGTTGCTGAAGCCATCAAAGTGAAAGACTTCAAGCGGGCCATGGACCTTCGAGGCCCCGAATTCGCAGAATATCATCAAGCATACATGACTACCACAGCCACAAATCAGCCTGAATTGCATTTACCCAAAGAGAAGGTAGGGCTCGACTTTGTCCTGGTCCTGAACACCCTTAGCTTACTCTTCGCAGCAAATGAATATTGCCATTATTCACGTAGGTGCTCCTGCTGGCGGCATGAACTCGGCCACAAGAGCAGCCGTGGCATACTGCTTGTCTCGAGGCCACAGACCGATTGCCATGCATAACGGCTTCGCAGGCCTCGTCCGACATCATGACGATAAGCCCATAGGATCAGTACGAGATGTTAAGTGGTTAGATGTCGAAGGTTGGATTGGCCGTGGAGGTTCAGAAATCGGTACGAACCGGGAACTTCCCTCCAAAGTGGGCATGGGAGAGACAGCAGTATGTTTCGATAAGTACAAAATCGACGCCCTCTTCATCATAGGAGGCTTCGAAGCCTTCACAGCTGTTAGCGAACTCCGCAAAGCACGACCGGACTATCCCGCATTCCGAATCCCAATGATGCTCCTCCCCGCCACAATCAGCAACAACGTCCCCGGAACAGAATACTCCATAGGCAGCGACACCTGTCTCAACGCTCTCATCAGCTACTGCGACGCAATCAAACAATCCGCCTCGGCCTCCCGCCGACGAATCTTCGTCGTCGAAACCCAAGGTGGCAGATCCGGCTACATAGCCACCATGGCCGGTCTCGCCATCGGCGCCACAGCCGTCTACACGCCCGAAGAAGGCATCACAATCCAAATGCTCGCACGAGACATCCAACATCTACGCGAAAGCTTCGCCAAAGACGCCGGCCAGAACCGCGCCGGCAAACTGATCCTCCGCAACGAGCACGCTTCCGACACTTACACCACAGAAGTAATCGCCAACATGATCCGCGAAGAGTCCAAAGGCCGTTTCGAATCCCGTTTCGCCATCCCAGGCCACGTCCAACAAGGCGGCACTCCCTCCCCGATGGACCGCGTCCGAGCCGTCAGACTAGCAGTGAAGTGCATCCAAGCGTTAGAATCCTACGCCGGCAAATCCAAGGAAGAAATCTGCGATGATCCGCTTAGTATGGCAGTAATTGGGATCAAGGGCGCGAGCGTGGTGTTTGGGGCTATGGAGAGGTTGGAGAAGGAGGAGACGAATTGGAAGGATAGGAGGCCGAAGAATGAGAGTTGGATCAAGTACAAAAGTATTGTGGATATTTTGAGTGGGAGGCCAAAGGCGGAGGATTGTTGTGAGGCGTGTGGGAGGTTGAATGTGTGATTGGCTGTGGAAGCTGGTGATCGGTCTTGAATGGGTGGCGGGAGTTGCCTCGTTTCTTTTCATTGTAGTATAATACCCAAAAAGACACGTAACACCTAGAATCTCTACCTCAACGAGCGATATGTTCCAAGAAATGAACAATCAAGTGATGTTCTCCCGCACATGCATAAATACAGATGCCAGTCAGATTAATATCAAGTAATGTTAACACTCGGTGGAACCTGAGTGCAGGCTTTCCCCACTGAAGAGCGGAAGTCGCTTTCACAATGATCTGGCCTATGTGATGCATAGATAATACCACCCTCAGGGGATTATCATCCATGTGTATAGCATGTATGTTTCAGTATCAATGGTTCTATAATGATCTAGAACGCGGGTCCAGGCTATTACCAATGCTTCCTGGTATCGTCATAGAGGTTAAAAGCAGTACTTCATTCAGATGTAGCTTCGGTGCGAGAACATGCAGATACTCAAATATGTTGGCGCTCTTATATTGCACATCGCTAGGGTAAACCAATATGATACGGTGATGAAAGTCACTAGCGGATAAGTAGTAGTAGATGAAGCCGAGAAGTATAGCTCAACGGTGTCGGGCTCGCTATGTATACACGATTGGGCAGTGCCGTCTAAAAGCTTATCCTTCCGTTGCAGTAGTCCGCAGGGCATTTGCCATGTGGGTCTGTGCGATTGAGTTTCTTGGTACATAAGATTTCTATTTAAAAGTAAGCTTCTATGGAAGTCTCATTCAACCATTAAGAAGTTAAGCATGCAGGCCCACCTTACACCTTCAATTGCATTTCGAATTCAGTGGAAATTTCGGTACGAGCCGCAACGTTACATTACCCTGGAGGATCGCATAATTGAGAGACTTATTTGCGCGATTGCGAACGCAATGCAAGGGGCTGCTGATGAGCGCTACCAAGAACTCAGCTGAGATGGTTGGGGGCGATGACGTCGCTCTATGGTGGATCTGTATCTCGAGAAGCAGAGGTAACAACTTTTTCGAAAGTGTACAGACCTAATGGGGCGTTCGAGGATACTAGGTGTGCAGGTTGAAAATGATCAACCGCAGTTCAGACTGAGCTGCTGCTTGGAAGTTGAAGACCCTATGAAGGCGCGCATGTCCTTATTCCCACGATCACAGAAAGTTGCGCCAATACTGTTGGAAGATCTGGAGCGATCAGCCAAAGGGGTACGCGTCATGCATTGCAGAACAGACGGCATTCAGTGCAAGGGCTGGCAACGGCGAGGCAAAGATAAGAGCGGTGAAGGATGTTATCACACTCAAACTTTGCGAGACTGGATGTAAACTTTTCGAATATCGGTCAAAAAGGGCAGTGATAAATCGGGAGTAAGAAAAGACTACATCGAGAGGACGCGTGGAAAGATTCGCGACAATAATGTGGAGAATGAGGAACGCCATCCAATTACAAGTCGTAATGCCGAACAGAGATATGAGACTGCACAACATGTTCAGAAATATTGGTTATAGGATGAGGCTAAGGCCAGAATCAGCCCTTGCAGACGTCGCCGCCGTGGGGTTTCTTAAGCAAGCGAACCTAGGCAAATGAGATGTTCTGTCTTCAGAATACAGAAGAAATCTTAATCATGATCTGCTCTTCCGACTTCAAATGGGGAAAACGAGGATGATGGGATATATAAAAGGAGATAGAGGAGGTAGGTTCTTGCATTGGAGGAACATAGGTCGCATAGACAGGACCTCCATGGCAGTGACTACGAAAACCTTGATTTTGACCAGGCTCTCCAATATACATTATCGACCTTATAGCAGCTTTTGTGAACCTCTTGAATCCCGATTCTCTCTCTGTGGGAGAGCGGCTCCCGTCCCTGCGTCGTACGCTGCACACCGGAAAGGTCTGGCCCGAACAAGGTGATATGGCGTACGTGGCCATCAAGGTTTTCCTGCACGACCAATGATGTCGTGGTGCATGCAGCGACAGCGAGGTGTATGCAGAAGTGAAGCTTTGCACGCGAGACAGGACAGGATATGCCCCTGGAGAAAGCAGCTATACCCGAAGGAGAAAAGCGTCATTAGCCGATCCGCAAACGGTGCGGAGATATCCCGGTCGGTTGGGCGTTGGTGGGCACCTAGAATGGGAAAGAACGAACTGGGGCCGAGCGTCAGCGTTGGCTTGGAGCTTGAATTTAACAATGCAACCAGACGGGAGTGCAGTCTCTTTTTTCTAGCCCCAATCAATGTTGCTTCCAATACCATTTGGCCCCATTCTTTTGCTTCTTCATCAGTAGCTATTCTTCCATCCATTCGTTTCACAGTGCTTCCATTACAAGGACATTCTTCTATTGATTGAGTTTCACACTATCTTCATTGTACAGTTACAAACAGTCGCTTCCGGAAGCACAACAACATACAGTACCTCGTCAATATGGCAAAGTCTTTTGAAGAACCTCGAACCTCTGTCGGAGCATCCTCAAGTACTTCCAACAGTGACCGTCAAGCATCATCAACGTCATACACTCTGCCACCACTCCCGCCGTCGACGGATTCCCTCACGACCGGGACATCCATCCCTGCCCCCGCCCCCGCTCCTCTACCTCCCGTTCCACCTCCCAAAGACCCTTCGACCATGGCCGGTCCAATGACGCCCCAGCGCAAACCCGTCCTACGCCAGAAAAGCCCATTGTCGAACGAGGCATACTTTGCCAGTCCTGCATCGAGCATGCCAGGCGCATTTCCTACGTCACCGCCAGAAATTACATCGCCGAGCTCTTCTATACCAGAAACATCATTCACTACACATGTCTATGCTTCGAGCCAGCCGTCATCGCCGAACCACAAGAGCCCAAAACGACCGAGTAGTATCAGAAATCTACTTTCGTTCAAAGCAATGAGAAAAAGCTATGATAACACTTCACCCGAGGCACCGTCTCGACCGGAGTCATCAGCTGGACGCAGCTCAGTCTCTAGCTCCCCAAGTTTGAATAAGAAGAGCGGAAGCTTCTGGAAGAGGAAGAGTTCTTTGGCAATGAGCTTTCCTGCTGGAGATGACACAGACGAGAGACCATCAACGCCCAGTGCAGTCGGTGACATAGGGGACGAGCAAGCTAGATCACCTACACCAAGACCAGCAAGCGCCTATCCAACAGTAGAAAAGAGGAAGAGTGGTACATTTTGGCGAAGAAGAAGCTCAATGGGCTTGGCAGCGGCATTTGGCGCAAACGGTACCACGGGTGGCGGACAAAACGGCAACGGCGCCACGAACGGTACCGTGAACGGAGGACACACCAGCACGAATGGACACAAAGAGGATATCGCTGTGGACGACCAAGAGAATGAGAAACCCTTACCACTGTCACCAACATCAGACCTGGAAAAGCAGAGATCATGGACCCCACCACCTCAGTTGCCAGCGTTCATTGGGGGCGGAGGATCACTCGGAGGGGAAGACTTGTTCAAGGATATCAATTGAAAAGCAACCAGCCTTTTGTTTTAAGGACTATTACCATTACTTCATATTATATGCCAAGTAAAGATTTTGTATAGGAATCAAAAAAAAATGAACTGTTGGGGTCGTATTACTGTTCGCGCTACTGTATGCTGCGTGAGCAAGGTAAGGTAACCAGGATCCTTTCGGATAGAACTAACCGACGCATTAAATGTCATGAGTTTATGCCCGTCCAATCTGAAAGAATAAAGGTTGTGATGCATTGATTTCGAATTCTTTGAGGCCTAATCAATACCATACATTTAGAGGCTATATATGGGCACGACTACAGAGGTCGAGACGAAAAGTCTTGATTTACGCTAATGTTTTGATCGTGCTGAGAAGCCGGCTCCATAAGCTGACCCTGGGAGAGTACCTAGACAACAGCTACTTAGGGGCCTTTGACAGGGGGCTCCTAGCACACAATGTATAGATCAATTGGAGACCCTTCGCCTATACTGGCCTCACAGCACCCCAAAAACATCGACACGCTCCAGGGTCAATGTCTAGAGCTAGGGTTAGGGCTTCAATGAAAGTGCGGTATCCGGCGTCCACCGAGACTGTCCCAGCTGCTAATTGGTCAATCCCTCAGCCCTACATTCCCACATGAACTAAGAGATATAAAGTAGCAATATAATATATATCATCCCTCGCCCACTGTTGCTTCTCACACCTCGCTGTTACCCCTCCTTTTTCATACATGCTCTGATTCTTTCACCATGCCCCCATCTCCCTTTTCACCCCTCCCCCCAACGATCTACACCGGAACATTCATCCACACCCCCACTCTTTCCTCTCTCCAAGTACTTGAAAACCATGCCGTAGGTGTAGATGAGGAGGGTGTTATCAGATTTATTTGTACGTTGGGTATGGAAGCGGGATTTCAGGTGGTGAAGGAGGTGGAAAAGTTAGGGTGGGATCTGCAGGAGTGCAAAATAGTGGAGGGGGGAAAGGGGGGGAATAGTTGGTGGTTTCCGGGCTTTGTTGGTGCGTTGGAGAATTTATTCTTTTCATAGAATACATCCTCTGTCTGTTACAATTCTATTTCCTTCGCCAAAAAAGCATTTAGTCTCAGCTTCATTGTGTACGGGTTTATTGGGGATGATTGGGGTTGAAAGAAGAGGGTATCATGTTTTTTGGATGGAGCTGTAAGAACTCGGATGAGTGTCTTATCCATCTATGAATATTGGAAGTGGGGGTCGAGATTGGACTCTTTGTGTACTGCTTCTGTCGAATTCCATTTTTCACTTGAATCTAATGCCAGTGTGCAAGACCTCCTGTAAGCAAGCGAAAATTGCATTCTAAGAAAAAGTCAGATATGGCAGTAAAATCAATTTCATTATGAAAAGAATCCATGCTGTCTACGTTCATGATACAATTGTCCATATTTGATATATGCAAAGCCAGTCCAGCTTCACTAACGCTCTTCACCCCTCAAGATACCCATATCCACGCCTCCCAATACCCCAACGCCGGCATCTTCGGCAAAACAACCCTCCTCGACTGGCTCCACACCTACACCTTCCCACTCGAATCCTCCCTCTCCTCCCTTCCCCTCGCCCGCCGCGTCTACACCCGCTGCGTAACCCGCACCCTCTCCCACGGCACAACAACAGCCTCCTACTTCGCCACCCTCCACGTCGCATCCACCAACCTCCTCGCGTCCATCTGTCTCCAAAAAGGTCAACGCGCCTTCATCGGCCGCGTATGCATGGACTCCGACCTCTCCCCTGAATACATCCGAGACGAGTCCCCAGAACAAGCAATAGCGAATACCGAAGCTACAATCACCCACATCAACACCATCGACCCCCAGCACCGTCTCATAACCCCGATACTAACACCTCGCTTCGCCCCCTCCTGCACCTCACCCCTCCTCCACCACCTAGGCCACCTAGCAACCACAACTTCCCTCCCTATTCAAACACACATCTCCGAAAACCCCTCCGAAATATCCCTCGTCCGTACCCTCTTCCCAACGCACGATTCCTACGCCCACGTCTACGACGCCCACTCCCTCCTGACGCCCCGCACCATCCTCGCCCACGCAATCCACCTCTCCCCCTCAGAACGTGCTCTTATAAAAGAGCGCCAGAGCTCAGTGTCTCACTGTCCAGTCTCCAACACGTCTCTCTCTTCCGGTCTCTGTCCGGTGAGAGAACTGCTTGATCAGGGTATTAGGGTTGGGTTGGGGACGGACGTTAGTGGGGGGTATTCGCCTTCTATACTTACTGCGGCGAGGGAGGCGGGGATGGTTAGTAGGACTGTTGCTGCTTTGACGAATGATGATCGGGATCATAGCCACAACCATAACCACGACCACAGCCACAATAACAGTCGCAACCGGAATCAAAATCGAAATCAAAATCAAAATCAACATCAAAATCAAAATAAGACTCAAACCCAGCATCACCCTCATACCCTCCAACACGCTTCTCATTCTCATTCTCATTTCCCTGCGCGGGATAACGTCGATAATGAAAACCCAAAAACAGAAGCACGCTACTCCACCCCCCTCTCAGACCGCGCCAAACTCTCCGTAGAAGAATGTCTCTACCTCGCGACGCGGGGCGGTGCAGAATGTTTGAATATGGAGAAGAGGATAGGAGGATTTGAGGTGGGTATGGAGTGGGATGCGCAATTAATCCAATTGTCCAGCATCCCTCCTCT
Organism: Cladonia metacorallifera KoLRI002260; assembly: GCA_000482085.2. Lineage (NCBI taxonomy): Eukaryota > Fungi > Ascomycota > Lecanoromycetes > Lecanorales > Cladoniaceae > Cladonia > Cladonia metacorallifera. Next base: position 85,782 of record KI911113.1, read on the forward strand.
ATTTTCTGCAGCTTCATCATCTCTTCCAAGCTCATCATCTCCTGCTGTCTCTCATGCTCAAGGTCTGGAGATGGGAGGAGATTTTGATGGCGATCAGATGGCAATGGGAACGGGGATGGAAGGGGGCGAAGTGGGTATGGAAGGGATGGATGAAGTTGGCATGGGGATGGAACGGGAAGATGTGGGTATAGAAGACGGCAATGATGAAGGCTTAGTAGAATTATGGGGAAATGAGACCTGGAGCGAAAAGGTCGCGAAATGGTTGTTTTGTGGGGATGATAGGAATACAAGGAGGGTGTATGTTAGGGGACGGTTGGTTTATGAGAGGAGGGGGTAGGTGAGGACGGGCAGTTGGATAAAGGTTGTAGGGCTTTGATTTCTGGATGAATGGAGGTGGAGGGGTGGATGTGTATCTAGATGGGTTGGATTGATGATGATATATATGTGGGTGGTTATTTCTGGAATGTACGAATGATATAGACTTTCTGTTAGACAAAGTAAGACATATTCTACTTTTCGCTATGCAAATAACCCATAAAATCAAACACTAGCCCTCCTCGGCGCCATCGTCCTCCTCAAATTCCTCTTCTCCTCCGTCTCCTCCCCCCCCGGCAACCCCCCCCTCTCCCTCAACCCTCCCAAAAACTCCTTCCCATACAAATACCCCACCTGATAAATCTCCTCAAACCTTCCAAACTCCAGAGTCCCAAACTTATCAATCGGCGGTCTCATATACAAAACACCTGGCATCATCTTCGCGCGTTCCAAAGCGTCGACGGAGCTAACGTAAGCGAGGCGGGCCTGGATTTCAGATAAGGTGGGCGGGTTGGCGTAGGCGGAGAAGGGGTTCCAGCGATTGAGGAGCGCCCAGGTGCCGGAGAGGGAGTCGCCGTATGTTTGGGGGAGGTGGTCGTCGATGGACCCGACGTCGATGGCGAAGATGACGTGTGCGCCTAGGGATTTCATATGTGCGACTGTTAAATTATCGACGTAGCCTCCATCGAGGAGGAGGTGTCCCTCATCACAAAGCGGGGGAATGAGACCAGCTAGGGACATGGAAGCGCGGACGTAGCGCCACACGTAGCCGGAGGAATGGTATTCAGCGCGGGATTTCGAGATGTTGGTGGTATTGCAGTAGAAGTCGAGCCAGAAGTCTTCCATTTGGGATGTTCCGAAGGTCTTGAAGATGCCGCGGTTGAATTCGTGGCCGGTCGTGTAGGAGGCGGAGGGGTAGGTGAGGTCGAGGGCGAAACGCCACATGCTGCCCATGCGGCCGGCGAATTTCTTGGCGCGGCCGTACATGGGGACGACGTCGGCGTCGCGGGCGTAGAGGGCGCCGATGAAGGCGCCGATGGAGGTGCCGCCGATGATGTCGATGGGTATGCCGGCTTCTTCTAAGGCTCTGATGACACCGACTTGCGAGATGCCTCGGGCACCACCCCCACCAAGTACAAGGCCTACGGACTTGCCGCAGAGACGCCTTGCCAATCTGTGGAAGTCACCTTTGAAGGGAGTTTCTGCTGAGTATAACGGTGTCTGGCGTATCCTCCGCGACGTATACTTCTGTATCTCCGCCTGAAGTACTTGAACCCTTTGCTTCAATGCCGTACCAAAGCGTTTGATCTGGGGGTGAGCTGGCTCTGTATTGGTACGGAATGCCATCTGGATATGATGGTGACCGCCATTAATCCACACCCGATTCTTCAGCCACTTACGAGTGAGACCAGGCGGAGAGTATCGTTCGACATGCAATAGCACCAGCTCCTTCCTTGCTGTGGTCTTCATACCTAGAAGAAACCTCTCATATTCACCGATACTCGGCGATCCTTCAGCAAGCCCAACAAGCAATATACAATCCGCTTGGGTAATGCATGTCTGCGTCCAAGGAGAGTTGACATTAGTGTCTGCAATATAGAGCAGCATCCCGTATCGCTCCTCCAGGTCCGCCAAATACTGCGACAGCTTTAATTTGCCCATCCTTGAAAATGCATGGCGCCCTAGGTGATTGAGGATCGCTGCTTGATTAAGCGAGGTCACCCCATTAGGCACCCCGATCTGGCTCAAGGCAGTCAAGAGTCGACTTCCAAACTCTACGACAGGAACTCCCGCCGTAACCGGCAATATTGCTGTTGTCCGGAGGTTCATGGTGGACGTCGCGTTTTGCTTTGACGAGGTATAGCTTCTATCCTTGCCCTGTTCAAACACAGGATCTTCTATCAGAGCCCTCATTCGCTGCGCTATGATCTTAGATATCTTGATGGTGATGCCTGGATGTTCAAGCGCAAGGCTATTGAAGAGGCTCTTAGGAAATTTAGCCAGCTCAGTATCTCGGATCGCATGTAAAGTAGCCGGCCGTCTACCTTCTGTCATTACCTCCAATTCGCCCACGCTTTCGCCCTGTCCGTACTCGCCAACGACTCTCATGTCGCCGTCCTCTCGCTCAAGAACGGCCCGAAGTCGACCATTCAGCACAATGTAAATGGCATCACTTTCATCACCTTGATGGTGTATAACTTGGCCAGCATTGACCTGCACCCATTCTAAAGCAAAATCAATATGCAATATGAGACGCGGCAGGAGGCTCGTCAGACGCTTCGCCATAGTCAATAAAACTACTGGGTACCTCTCGACCATAAGTTCCAGAGAAGCCCGAGGTAAAAAGCCGACGTACACATCGGTCTTTGCTCTAACGTCCACGAAGGATCTATATGAGGAAATAGTACCCACGTACCCAGCCAGTCCACCGGGCTTGATGAGGAACAGGCTCTTGCGTGAAGACGTCCTTCTTTTTCCAGGTGACTTTACGCCCTTTCTTGGAGAATGTGTTCCAACTCTCTTTAGTGGAGGCAATGGTGCACCAGCCCCTTGGCCCAGAGGCCCATTGATAGAGGAGAGATCTTCCACATCCTTATCATCGGCGGGGATGCTGACATCCAGAAAGCCATCAATCACATAATAGAGACCAGGATTTCGTTCTCCCTGCTCGACCAGGACAGCATCCTTAGGAAAGTACACAATCTCGAGATCGTCTCTTAGTTCACTGGTGAGATTTCGATGGTTCCAAGCGCTTCCGTTGCCGCCGCCAGATACGGATTGGGCGGATTCAGAGTCGCCATCTCCGGAGCCATCATAAGGATCGATGAAACCGAAAGCATTGGTAAAAGTAGCCTTTTGATTCTTTGCATCATAAGAGACCATACGTGGCGAGTGCTCTACGGAGTCGACCGGTTTTCTAATCGCGTCTTTGGCGTTGGTCAGTCCAATAGCTTTGAGGATGCATTCAAGTATTGACTGTCGGAAGATATCGTCCTCATCTAGAGAGTCTTGACGATGTATGTGGAAGCCATTACGGTGCGGTGATGGCAAGAATGGCAGATGTTCCATGTGACTGAGTGGACTTCCAATGTCTTGCTCTTTGTCTTGTGACTGAGGACTCATGTCAAGCTGATCAGTATGTCTAGTACCAAAACGGGAGATCTGTATATTAGTCAAAAGGTCACCAGCGCTAACGCCGGGGCGTTGATACGAGTTCCCACGAAGGTGAGCTGGCCTAGTTGGGGCCTCCTTGCGAGTGGCGGCCATTCTTGCTTGTTCAGCGAGTTCTTTGCGCAAATTACTGCTTGATCGTCTTTTGTGAACGGATCCCGGGTTATGCAACGCAATTCCTTTCATGCTGTCCTCTGGGGAGTCTAGGCGCTCCTTTTCCTGCATGAATTTGTCTTTGAGTCTTTCGAGGGCAGTGCCTCGAAGATGATTGGGTAGATCATAGCTCGTATATCTGTTCATATGTCTTTCAGTACGAAGTACTTCAGACGTCAAGCCCAGGTATGAATGAGCTGTTGCAAGCGTCACACGCTGAAGCCTAGTAAGGATTACTTGAACGATGTGTGCAGTAGCTTTGGGGTAAACCCTAGTCAGTCGATGGAAAGCTGTAGCCGGAATGATGGCAATGGTAGTGTCTACCGTCGCTCTTGCTACAATATCGGGATGCACGGACTTCCTCTTTTCTGGTTTGCGACGAGAGTGTTTTCTATCAGAATCTGATCGATGTGGATGATCGTCATTAGCCGGGGGGTCTAAAGAGAGGGGCGGAACGGCTGGGAGGTTAGATGACGAGGCTCGACTGCGATTCTGGTAGACCGTCGACATCGAATGTGGATGGCCATTGGCATTGAGCAGAGGGCTTGTAGGGCCGGTTGCAGGGGTCATCTGGAGCGGAAAGAAACCACCACTGGAACCGCTCGACGCAGGCCTGAGTTCTTGGTCTTCATCATGGCGAAGCTTGACATCCTCCGTAAACAGGGAAAGGACTGAGAATAGAGATGACATGGGTGCACCGTTCTTGACCTCCGTGAGCAGCTGGTAGCCTTGATGTTCCCCATCCGAAGGTTCCCCTTCATCCTCATACCGTCCCTCCTCATCATTGGTCCAGTATTTCCTATCTGCACTATTTTCATCTCTTGTGGATTTTACAAAGATCTGTACCATGCCATCAACCACTAAGCAAAAGCCCTTCTCTTCTTCCAAGAGCAGTGTTTCTCCAGCAATGAGCTTTCTCGTTTGCATCGTCCGCGTAAGTTCGTGAAAGACTGAGCGCTCGACTACCGCGCATATCAGCACCTTTCAACCATCTGACACCAAATCCTTGGCTGCCTACTCACGATAGCCGAACACCTTGATGGCGCTGAGAAATTCATCAAGGTAATTCGCCAGTCCTGGCTTCGAGTCCCCATCCTGGGTATCCGGGAAGAGATCGATCTGTGGCTCTTTGCGCTGAGGCTCTGGGGGTAGTCGAGCATACATGTTGAGATAGCGGTACCTCACGATCCATGAAACCAAGGACGTAAAGGCCAACAGTATGAGCATCCTGAGAAGCATTAGCCGTGGCTTCCATATGAAGTCAATTACACATACAGCGTAGTAAAATTCATTGTGAACGTCAGACTGGTAGAGAACAGAGCAAAGAGAACAGTAGGTAAGGTGATCGTGGTGAAGGTAATGATCCAAAACAGAATCCCAGGGAGTCCTCTGGCCATGGCAAGTAAAGCATGCCCAAGCAAACCCAGCCATGATTTTGGAGGAAGTTGCGGAGCCGTGGTCAAGGCAGAGGCCTGGGCAGAGGCCGTTGTCGTTACCGTACTTAGGAGCGTGCTCGGTTCAGGTGAATGGGTGGACAGGTCAGCTAGAGAGAGGGGATCCATGGCGTAAGAGGCCCCGTTTGGTCGTCCGGTCTCATGATAGGAAGCACCCCACTCGCCCCGATAGCGGAAAGGATGTCAGAAATTCAGCTAAAAGGGTTACATCCGGGATAGATGACTTGCATATGAGCGGCAGAGTTCAAGCGTGGAGAGGAAGTAAGAGGCGTGCAGCGAATGTACCTATCAACGCGGAGAGGGCCAACATGTGAGCGCGACTTTAAGCGTGAGCCGTGGCGGTCTATTGATTAGGGCTAAAACCTAGGGTTCATGTTCGCTCCGCGTGGTCTGAGCGTCGCGGGACGTTTCTTCCGAGCTCTATACAAACTGCTGATAGGGTAATATTTCAGTTCTGAGTCTACAGACTGAAAGATATGAGATCCGCTCTACGAGAGGAGAACGCTATGACACCAGTCACACTCAAACATTAACCGATCTAGGTACTAGTTTCAACCTCTTCTAGGTACGTACCTCGAGAGGTATACAATGTTTATGATGTTAACGCCTGCAGGTGGACTGCCACCCCCGTAGCCGCTGCGCATAGTTGGACTGCATGTAACACACTTGAAGGTCCGGCGACTGGTAGAGAGGTATATCCCGTACCCGAAATAACGGCTGCTGGTTCATCAACTTTTGCTTGATTCATCCCTGGCTGGAAAGGAAAAATGAGAATTCTGCCTTTCCTTGCAGCTCTTCTGCGGTATTTCCCTTCCTTGCCAGCATATTTCATCACCTTCTTATCTGCGAATTCGGAACATCCACTGGTTGAGGAAGAATAGAGGCCCTTTTTTTCTTGGTATTTGAATAATTTGCTGGAAGAAACATCCATAGTGCTCATGTCTTTAGCAACGAAATAATTAGGCGGTTCAATGCGGACTTGGAGGCCTAGAGGTTCGAATAGTTCCGTGTTCCATTTTTCTGCCACCAGTTGGAGTCCGCCACTGGCGAAAGCAACTCTGAAATTATCTCTTTCCTTGTTTCTCCGTCCCCTGTGAGTAAGAACTGGCACAACGACTAGTTGGCCCGCCCCTGGTACAACAAAGTCTACAATGAGTCCAATAGCAAGATTGATTCCAAGCATACTGGCCCATTGTGACTTGCTCATTGAGCCGTACCCTTTGACCTCTCTGGTGAAAGCCTTCCACCGAGCCCGGTCCACACCTGCATCGCACAAGGTTGGTGGCAGGCGGAAGCCTGAAGTGATATAACTGATGCGAGTAGGTATCTGCAGTCCCCTCTGGAGCACAGCCTTCGGAAGGTGAGGTTTAAGGGACGACTCCGGGCTCGGGCCCATGGATTGCACTTCTGTTCCGGCGATTTCAGGTAAACCAAGATTGCTTCTATCTATGTCCGCTTCATAATGAGAGAAAGATCGTGGCGTTTCATAATGAGAGAAAGATGGTCGCCATATTGTTGGGTGCCTCGAGTAGCCGTTTTCGTCCAGGAATTGTTGCGCGGAATTTTCTTGAAACATAATGGCATCATAACTGGGAGGGTCCTCGATTCCCTGATACTGAAGTCGATAAGAGCTCCTCCTACCGGCTAGTAGGGGAGCATGAGACTGGCAGACACAGCCGGAGTCGCTAGGCTCCTGAGTGGAGGAATTGCTGGGGAGTCGTATCATGACTTGAGCTTTGAGAGGCGAGACGGTTGAAGAATACTGTTAGGACGATTTAAGATTCCTAGATAGGAGAATAGAAGGATAGCGAAGATTATAGAGGAAGGAAATGAGTTCAGATCCTTCGGAGCGGCGGATGAGGGAGGCCAGTAACAGAAGGAAGCTGTGAAGGACTGAATAGAGAAAGAGCAGTGCGAGCAATCCTGCCTGACCTGCTAATCGCACTTTCTGCTTTTAGAGTCCAAATCATGTTCTAGATCTGTCCAATGTAATTTTGTTCTTCAATCGTTTCCATTCGTGGCCACCATCTCAATTGAACAGAACATTAATCTGATAATGGTCTTCGAGGGATGATCGGGTGGAGCCCACCGGACCATCAAGACTCCCCTTATCACCTGTAGCGCAGATGCGTTGTAGAATGGTCGCGAGATGGGTCAAATGTCCTATGGGCCTGATCAGGCGTACACCATTAATTCAATCCAACTTTTGCAAGTTTATGAAAGCAGCCAAAATTTCCTCTGCTCTAATTGAATATCAGGTAGGTCACTATCGTTCATCCTCTCAGTAGGACAACCACCGTGCACGATACTGCCCAAGCACTCCAGAAGTAGTACTGTAACCTCGATGAACATCGAGTATGTTCATGGGGCTTGGAGCCTAGGATCTATCCTAGAATGCCGGCAGTAACTGAAGCGGAAGATTTTTCGAAGTGATAGATTACTTATTATGATAAGTATATGCGTGGATTATGGCAGTGATGAGCTGTGGGCAGCCAGTTCATCCAGGAGCTGGACCGTTTCAGCCGGACTAGCGATCCAGGCAGTCGTACAAGCCAACCTCGCCTACGGCATTTCAGAGACTTTTCCATCTATTAATACGAAGGTGGGACTTACCTTAAAGTCGTTGGCACCAGCCGAGAGGAACTGGTCTCCGACATGAAGCGTCTTGTTTCCCCCAATACCGCCTAGATATCGTTGACATGCGAGGACTCCCCATCCTTTATCACCGATGTCTACAAAGATATCATTGCCTCCTGGTGATGCTATCAGTAATTCCCTGCACTGGGGTTTTAGGGATATGCACCATTGAAAGCGCAGAACGGCAATCTCTTCGCAGCTGGTGACATTTCGACTTGCTGTTGAGTGACCAGTACCGTCTCTTCCAATTGCTCGCGCGTGAACTTGTGACCAGTCGGTACAGGGATGATACCCACAGCACGCTCCTTTCTCAAGATCTCAGCAGACAAGTTCATGTTTGAAATGCATTCGCTCAGTGCCTTCTCTGCACTGTCGAGCAAGGTTTTGATGTCGTCTTCGGTCCATATTCCCATCTCTGGAAGCATCCAATCCCGACGTTGAACATACTCCAGACAATGTTTCGAAGAGACGTCAAACTTAAATAGATAATTGCTCTCCCCACCGAGAATGATGAGGCTTGGAGAGACCAGCTCTTGCTTAGTGACTGCTTCTTTCACCCTATCCAGCAGACCGTACAGTCGATCATAATATTTGAACGCCTCGCTGTAGCCTGCTGCTGTAACAATAGCAACTTTGGTTCCGTCTAAGAGCAAGTTAAGGATACGCGGTATCACCGGATTATCTGGTACCAGGGATAACCCATCATCGTAAAGTGTAACGTCTCCATCGAACGTTACAAGCTCAAGTGGTCCGCCTTGGACTAGACTCATGATCTGGGCTGAGTTCAATGTCAATCTTATATCATTGAACGAAGGCGGCACGAAGCGGCGCGAGCTAATTCTTCGTCTTTGATCCTGGTACTCGAACGCCTTTGCCAGCAGTAATGGAGTGAAGAATACACCAACACTTGGTACGAGGTGTTTTAACTTTGAGCGCTGGTGAGTGCCACTTTTCTGGTGGGCAATGTGATCATTGATCAGCTCTTCCACGTCATGTAAGATTTCAGCGTATCTCCTATGAGCAGTGGAAGCCATCTTCTCCAGGACATCGGACCGAGAGCCGCTGTCATAGACTGCCGTTGGTTGCGAATGAAGCACGAAGGGGACGGCGAGGAGACCTTTGATCCACTCGATCAATTGATCTCTACGATGGGTTTTGAGCGCGTACTCGACGCGGTATCGCGTCGTCATCTTCAAGGCTTGGATCGTTTCCCGTTACAGATTAGAGAACTTGGAGTTTGTCGTCAATGTTGGCCCATGTCTTATTCACGTCATTGATGTCATCCAACGAAGTCATGGAAGATTACTGGCAAGCGGCATGCGCAATTACAGATGGCGATGAAAAGGGCAATTATGGTCCGGAATGCACCAGGGGTAGATGATCTGATGCATCGGCTAACTATATCAGGCTAGTTCCATACTGGCTCGCTTCCGTTACGATTATCAAGCATGATTTACCTTGTACTACATCGTAGCGTCGAATGGTCCTTTGAGCATTGCCTCGATAGCACCTTCAGAGAATGTCACCGGGAAAACTTAGGTCTCTACTAGCACAAACCTGGACTCACTTTCACGATTTGCAAAAAGAGCCCTATGGTAGCATCCGCTAGTGATTCAATTCCTGATGCAAGGCTGGATTGATTGATCATTTGCTTTCCAAGTTGTACAGTCCAAATGCCAGTATACATTCAGCCCCTGTTATGTACAAAATTTTGCTCACCCCTAGTTGGACCTCAGGTGCGCCCTCCATTGCGTACGTGTTTGATCGCATTGAATTGACAGCGCGAAGTCAACATTATCGCTGACCTAGAGATGCCCAACAATCATGTTCGGGCGCTAGCTGTCTCCAACAGGTGAAGTTACACAAGCTAAGGGTTGCCCTAGACCTGAATTGCAGGGATCTTGTGTATCTGATAGAGCCAACGAGGTCGCTTGCGGCAAGGTTCCTACGAATGTGCCGTCCAAAGCAAAGGGGCTTGAATTTGAGCTTCCCAGTGGGAGAGAACTGTTCGATAGGGTAGTTTGTGCAGTGGAGTTTCCTTCCATTGGAAGCCACGGCGGCCGATCTGGGTCTGGAAATTCCGTACAGTGTTGTTCGACCACTTGAAGCTGTTAAATTCGTCTGATCACTGTTGAGGGGATATCCTGACTTACTAGCTATGTAATATTGGTAATTAGATGGGTTATGCAACGATTCCAATGTATCCAAAGCAACACATTCATTGAGCTCGTATTTCTCGGCGGGGAGGGTATGTGGGGTAAGTGAATCCCCGCCAAGGTAGAAATGCAGCATCTCGTGAATGAGAATATATGTTTTGTAATCGCTCAGTAGAGCCCGATTACCCACAAATCGATTGTGAATCACCCTCGGACAGTTGCTTCTCGCCGGATTCGGCTGTCTGAGCCAAAAGAGGGGGCATAGGAAGATATAACTTGATCCTTCATAATAGTAAGCTCCCATTTCGGGAGATAGATGTATGCAAGCGTAGTATGGATCGACTGCCACCCAGGGGTACATATGAACAGTGGACGGGGTGACGCATGAAAAGCGAGGCCTAGTTGGACGATGGGGTTGAGGTAGAAGGCCTAATTTCGGTTGGCTCGTATAGACGCTCTGTAGCAATACCGCAGCATAAGCAAGGACATCATTGTTCTTAAACCATGCTTTGTAACCGTAGCGACTGTTGCCACCGAGTGAAAGATCGAGGATGACTGGTGGTAGAATGTCTATCGCTTCTTGAAGGAGTTCCAGTACATTTGCTCCTAGTAGCCCGCAATTTTCTACAAAAAATGGAAAGGTTAAAGAAGTGTTGGTATTATTAGTAGTCGACGTTAATGAGTCTACACAATTTCAGTATAGAATTAAGCATCACCACTAAGCCATTACCTCCTGCCTTTAGGACCTGAGTCAGGTCCCAGCTGTACACTTTTCCGAACGGCAAGGCTGCCAGCATGGCCTTCTTTGCCAGACGCATGAGTCTAAAGAAACGAAAGCTTTTAATTCGCAAATTTCGAGACCAGTGATCGATCGTAATTCTTCATGGAGCCAGGCCGATGTCTGACAATCCGAGACAAAAACTCCGGATGTAGACCAGCATTGCAGCTGCCTTTCATATTGTCCCAGATACAAGAGCAGTCAAAGTTCAAGGCGGTCCAGCCGTCGCCAGTGGGGTTGTTGAATATTAGACGTCTCTCGCAAGTTTCAATCTGCGTTTCCTTTTCTTTCAGGAGTAGAAAGCAAGCGAGGACGGCTTGACCAAGCGCTTGCAACTAGATTTCCCAGCCGCTTAGCGGTTGGTCCTTCCTTGTTCATCATAAGCTCCTGTACTTGGAAGTTACATAACCCCAGAAGTCTAGCCGCTTCCCTCACCCGTAGTGAGCCTAACTGGACACGCAAAGACCGAGCGACAGGGAATGGGTAATGGTTTGCGTTGCGTGTTTTGCCGCAAGATCAGCATCCGAAACGAACAATATGCGGCGCGGGGATCCTTTGTGATGGAAATGGTGAAGCCTGAGGGAGAATAAAGTAGATCTTCCAGATGTCCAGGTACGTAACTAGCCGAAATAGCCTATCTTGCCTGTCTGTTGACGCTCCTAATACCTGGGTGACAACGGCAACCCAAGCATGGAGATCGGGCTCAGACCGCGTGGCGAGACCTGCGGCTGCATCTCGTTCCCCGCAATGCATAACGATGAAACAATTACGGCAAGTTGCGCAGGAAGAGGGAAGATGTTGAAACTTGGCTAACTGGCCGCGATGTTGAATTTTACCCCATACTTTTTTACGGGTGCCTTCGGCCCGCACCGTGTTAACCCAATAGGCCTAGAAAGGCTCCCCTGTCAACCCCTGTCAACTATGCAGCCCCACAGGGCTGATGCCTAGAGACCCCTAAAGTTGGTCCCCTAGAACATGAGATATGCGCCTGAAAATCCTAGCTTCGGGGACATGTCCCGTCGTTGATGTGACCAACTTTTAGGGTGCCTCTAGGGGGCTCTACCGGTGAGGAGTGTCTATGGTCGACAGATGGTTCCTTCTGGAATAGATCCGATGTGGGGGCGAAATGGGGCCGTGAAAGTTGTCACCTTGGTGTATTTACAGTCTTTGCTCATTTCCAGGCACCGGGCTTTTTGCAAAATATCACTAACAGAAGAAGGTGAAAACACGATTGTAACCCGCCTAATGATTCCGAGAATGCCGCAATGCTTTGTACAATCGCTGTTTTGACGATATGTTCCGCACCATTCCATCGACTGATATTTTACCGGAGACAGGAGAAGAGTTGTGCCTTGCAATTTTCAATCTGTTCAATTTCAACTGCTGCTCCCATACCAAGCATCCCAGTACATGTTTCAACCTCCAATATAAGACATAGCTTCCTCGCACGATATATCTGGCGACCGCGAAGTCAGCACCCGTTGACCAAATTGCAATCCATTCTAGACTGGTAATTATGGGATACATACTGATCTCGTCGTCTAGGTATTGTTCTTCGGGCAATAATTCAGGGGTGAATGTAGTCTCGACAGCCTCCATAAGAGCCTCAATGAAAGCGCAAAGGAGCTGACCCCCGGGGCCAGTGTCGAATGTTACTGCCACAGAGATATAGTCGCTTGGTCCTGGTTTTGGAGCTTCTCGCCACCTGCATGGAACTAAACGTCAGCAATGTGCTCTTATAGATTGAGCTCTAGTACTGAACAGTGCGCGGATCGCAAGAAAGAAATAGACGTGGCGTACCATTGCGAATAAATCTGTGGCGAAGCGAAATGCCCTGAATTACACAGCTCAATCTTCTCTTGAACCGGGTAGGGATGATCGCGCTTATAGAAAGGCATCCACCCAAGTCCTGCATCAAGAGCAGAAGAGTACCAGCGCTTTGCCTTCAGTTCTTCGACTGTATACTCAGCCTCGTAGCAGTTACCTCCCGTAGCAGAAGAAGAGATACTCAAGGCGGCCATTCCGGCCAACGGGGCAAGCAGTGCCGTGTCGTTGTATCCGCTGCTATCGATCTGGACGACGAGTTCGCCGTCCGTGACTAAGCTTCCGGCATCGATGTAAGCGATGTTGGGGATTTTGACTTTGCTTGTTTCGTCGCATGTCGTCGAAGTTGTGGTTTGAGTAACAGGCGGACAGAGAGATGAGATGGCGGACGAAATGGCGGACGATAGCGCGTCGGAGGTCAGGGTGCCGACAGGAACAGGAGAGGAGCCGATTTGAATGGTAGCCGTCGGTGTTTGAGGAAGGCAGTTGGATAATGATGTGCACGTGGCCCCATTGTTTTGAATCGGAGAGCATACTGAGCAGATCATGGTGTTGGTGACAGCGGGACCAAAATTCGCTGTGATGGCAATGGTGCTTGCTTCTGAAAGGGCAGTATAGGCACAGCTGGAGGAGTAATCGACGCCGGTAGCCTTTAGAGGCAATGTCTTAGTGACGGTACCTTGGTTGCAGATGCATCCCTGCTGTTGGATACCCTGGTCAGGGTCTTCGTTCTGTTGGTAGCATGTTGGCGTAGGTGTAGTCACTGGTGTAGTACTAGAAATCGGAGTTGTTGGGCTAGCAGTCGCTGAGCCCCCTCCGACGCTGGCAGCGGCTCCAGGTAAAGCGCATACTCCTTGTCTCTTGTGTTTGGAGTTGACAGCGCAGGCCGGCGTTCCGACCGGATTCCCGTTACTGTCATAGGCTTGTTCGAAGATAGGGCTGTTATCTTGTATGTAGACGTCCAGGGTGGCCCCACCACCTGCGTTAGGAACCCACGTCACGACTGCTTTGCCCACTGGTCCGTCGAAATTCTGAAAAGCACTTCCACTTGGATAGTAGACATAGTGGATGTTCGCAGTCTCCACGCCATGGTCCTGGAGATTGGATGAGATAAGTTGGTAGCCAACGCTAGATGTGCCTGCAGGAGTGATGATATACGCCTGGGTATTTGCATTGGCATCGAACATTGCTTCCGCGTCCAATAGCTTAGGGATGATCTGGGAGTTCACGACTTGAGTATTGGTCATCGAATAGCAGGATACCGTGGGGTTATTCGGAGTCCCTGTTTCTTGGGCAAAGTGCCCTATGATGACACCCTTCCCATCCACAATGATTACCACGGTGCAGCCGTAGAATAAGGCAGTGGTGTAACTGGCGGCCACAGTCGGATTCAGTGTAAAGGGGGTACAGCTACCCATAGCGACCTTATTTGGGATGCCATTCCAGAGAGTTTGAAGATCAACGTCGGTCACGCGCTTCTCTAGGTCATTAGCGGCGTCATAGACTTGAAGACCTCCTCTAGGTATTATTAGCCTCAGTGGTCTCTGTTCCACGGGCCAGTGCAAAAACAAACCTGTTCAGCGGATTTGCATTCATACGAGGGGTAAGTAGAATGATCCCAACGATGAAGTTGAAGCATAGCTTCAGCATTGAATGAGTAAACATTGCAGCTTGATTGATAGACACAATCTGTGGTCTGAGATAAGAGAATTCGAGTGCTTCCCTGGGGAAGGGGTCGAAATCACGAAGCCTTGCAACAAATGTAGTACAGTCCGCACGAAAAGAGTGTTCTTATGGGTGTCAAATGCTGTACGAATGGATCTGATAGAGGCTTGAACGGACCATGTATTTATACTCGAACAGCTCGAACATAGAGTTGAAAACCTACCGATGCAAGTTATCGCATGGCCTCAGAATAATTTTTCTTAGTAGAATTTGTTGGCATGGTCTTCATTTCCATTTGAGACCACCTTATCGGCGCTGTTGTTCCAACAACATCATAGTCGTCTCGAGTCATCCCTGGCGAGTGCGCCGTGTGGCGAGGTATAGATACATCCCCTGTCAGTAAGCTATGAAGGGAATCCGTGCCATCCAAGTAACATCTCATCTTCATGGAGAGTCTCTGATTGCACGAATGGAGAACACCTGACACTAGTGGGCACACTCTCACGCGGAATATTCCATATCGTTTAGAAGCAAGAAGATCGCCTTCATCCTTAGCTTGATGGGGCAGATGATTGGTGTTATACCTCCTCACCTTTTCATTGGACATCATGTATCTCCTCACCGTTTCATTAGACATCTTTCGGCCATGTTATGGAGGAGCATACCCAAGAGGGTGCTGAGGCAATCTCGCAAAGATGAAACAGGCCAAAAACCCAAGGAGCAGGGGCAATCGGCACTGGCCCGTAGGGGCCCGTATGGGGTTGCAGAAGAGCATGGTGGGGCCGAAAATTGCGGTGGCCCAGTAGAAAGTACTCACGGCCTCTCAGGAGGGTTTGCGCGATGATTTCAACGGGTTGTCAGGTTGAAGAAGCGCATGATATTGCCACGCCGAGGGATACTTGCAAAGCAGTACTTCTGAAAAGCTTAGAAAGGACTTTCACATACCAAGGAACATGCAAAGAGATAGAATGAGGTATAAGATTTGCTGTCTGTGACCGGGTTAACATAATACCGAGCTAAGGAATAAGGGAGCGCTTGCGGGTTGGCTTCGTTCAGCGGGGACTTCCGACGGGTGTCAGAAAAGCTTGGTTCCACACCATAGCACTATCAGACTACCTCAGCGTTGGAATCTGTGCAAATCAACTTACTTGTCGGTGTTGCTTCGGTGCTGAACGCTGCTAGTTCTTATGTAAGAATTAGTGCCGCCTGATGTCGCGATTTGATCCTTATCGGGATCTTTATCGCACACCTTATTCGCTGAACAGGTGGGGGCCGTGAATGTTAGAAAAGGGATCAACACTGATAGAGCCTAGACAAGGCTCGCGATACGCTATTAACGGATCTCTGTGCGTGTTTCATCTCAGAAATACATAACAGCACTGCATCTTACGCCAGACGGAAGTGCCACATACTGCCCTCCAAGTACCTGCACTGCCCGCATACGAGGCTCTTCCTTGGACCGGCCCGGTCTAGCATTTTTGAACCCAAGGGCAACAATTTGGATATTCTCGGATCTAGCCGGCCTTTCCTGGCGTTCTTCGCAAGACGTCTGTCTCTTTCTTCGCGGCACACATCCTCGCACTCGTTCAATCTCACAATTCAAGGTGTCTTTGAAGAATGGCTTCCTCTCTTGCCGATTTACCCGTTGAGGTCATCGAAGCCATCACTGATAAGTTGAACCCCAGGACTGATAAAGTAAACCCCAGGGATCTGTTATCCCTCCGTCTCTCGTGCAAAGAAATTAGCCAAAAGACCTTTCATCGCTTCGGTCAAGCATACTTCACCACCTTGAGAATGGATTTCACACACAATAACCTGCAGAAACTTCTATCCATCTCGAAGCACGGCCAACTGAGGCACTTTGTCCGAACACTACTTATCAAAGCTAAAAATAATTATCTAGGCCGAGGGTTTTACTGGCATCGACTAGAAGATGGAAATCGTTCAGCCTGTGTGGACCCTTGGCTTTCTCCAGGTGTTCAATTGCTCCGGGATATCCTGAAGGGGATGACGAACTGTAATTCTTTCCACATCCACAGCCCCGGTGGATTGGAAGTACACTACGACTCGGAGTATCTGCTACCGAGCGATGCCGTAAGTATAATACTTTCTGTTATCGCCGAGACCGGCATGCCAATCAAATCGTTCACCGTGGACTTCAGAAGCTGGGGAACAGGCAGCGTGGATGCAAAACGAGTACAAATGTCACTATGTCAGCGGTTAACATTCAGAAACGCCTGGAAATCCGTTGAAGAGCTCCGCCTTGAGCTTTCGCTGACGCCCGAAACTTTCGACTGGGCGAAAGGTCTCGTACTGCAGACTATGAGTCTGAAGAAGCTCTCGCTGCATTTCGATTTCGACCACACTACCTCATTCATTGGCAACCTTGTTACGTTCCCACAAGTCTTTCGGGGGCTTCAAGAATTCAAACTCAGTTGCGCACAGGTGACAGTCAACATGCTGTCGAGCATCCTCATTGATTCCCGCTCCAATCTTCTTGTGCTCTCATTCTGGCATGTCTATCTTCAACAAGGCACATGGGCCGCACTCATGGAACAAATCCGAGGTAGTCTCCCACTCCTGGAAAGCATCAGTGTCGAATGGCCTAAGGAGTACAGCAATGACAACATAGTCCACATCCAATTTCCCGCACTAGAAGACAATAGGACAGTCCCGGGTTCTAACGGCCGAAAATTCGAGTTGAGATACAAGAAGTGGAAGAAGCAGCAAAGGATATGGGGTGCTAGCTATCACGGGCGTATTGGGATGGACAAGGCGTTGGGTATGCTTGCGGAATCGGCTGTGCACACGTGAATGACACCTCCTGCATTTCACCGCATAATAGTTTGAAAGATTGTGATTGGTTATTCCCAACTCTGTAACAGTTCCATCAGTATTCGACATTAGAAAAAAACTTGAGCCACTTCCCTTGCTACCACTAACTCTCAGACAAAATCACACACATCATAGTATTTTTTTCAGGAGCTTGCCCAACCTGTCCTTACAAATGGACCATTGTAGCTTACCTATATCAAGCCCACTTATAATATAAGTCATAGAGCCAACGCGAAGCCTACAAGTGAGCCATAGTCCAACCTCGGAATCGTGGAGTCATGACGGTGACCCGCTCTCGCCTCCTCAAGCCCTCGAAGGATTGTGTACTCGGCATTCAAGCTATTGACTCTAAGATCTTGAGAGCTTTGAATTCGGCCAATTTATCATAAAGCGGGCTCATATACACCAATACAAAAGCAATTCAAATATTCTGTACTGTAGAAAAAAATGGACTTAAATAGGGGCATAACCGAGGCGGGATTCAAGTATTGACTGGGCATGATGTCGTAATTTCTTTCCTCAATTGACACAGAACGGGCACTGCGGTATAAAAAACAATCATGAAACTTTAGATTGATGCTATGCTAGTGACGGCGGTGAAGGTAAGTATGAATGATGGAGCCCATATGGGCAAGAACCGGATGATGAAAGTCCAAACTAGCGCCGGGAACGCCCGTCTCGGCATCAACAGTCAGAGCTGCGATAGCTCCATGGCAACACTAATAGCTGTACTCCCGGAATTCCGCAAACTGTATGATTTCGAAGCGTTATTCTGTTAGTACTGTAGTCGCATCCGCTACCGAATCATCATGCCTCCCTTCAAAGACGAGCACGTTTTGGTAAGCCTCTTTCGATTGCGCCTAGCCGCGTCGCCATCGCGTCGCCATCCCTTCACTCGCGTTGTCGACTAGGAACCATACTGACCAGGCCATATTCCGTCAGATAATATCTCCCGGCTCACAAACCACCCTTGCTCAATTGGGTCTACCAGAGTCCTTCACGCCCGCCCGGTTACGAATACCTACCCGCATGTTTCCTGCCGAAAAGAGAGGAGAATGGGAGCCTATCAAAGTCCGAGAGAGAAGGACTACAAAAGCAACGTCTAGAGATGCGCTTAATGGACATAGCGGTGGAGATGTTATAATGGGCGAGGCGAACGGCATCAACGGCGATGGCCAAAATGTGGATGGCGATCAAGAAGACGAGATATTATATGAGGAAGATCCTACTAACGAGGAAGGTGCCGTATACCCATTACGAGATGGTCGAGTAGCCGATTGGTCATGCTTCTTCGCTCTCCTCACACATATATACAACACCCTAAGTCCGCCGTTCCACACGCCAATCCTCGTCATCTCACAGCCCACATGGACCTCCCAAGACCATGAGACCCTGACCCAGTTCTTCTTTGAGAAATTTAAGACACCAGCATTTTGCTTAATGGACTCAGCGCTTGCCGCCTGCTATGCATTTGCCACATCCACAGCTACAGTTGTTGATGTTGGGTTCGGAAAGTGTGATGTTTCCACCATCACTGACTTTGCAATCAACGATCCAGGGAGGGCAGTCGGGTTGCTGAATTGCGGCGGAGAAGCCATGACACAGAGACTATTAGAGCTACTTGGCGGCAAAGGTTTCACTCGGGATATGTGCGAGCAACTGAAAAAGAACCCGATTTGCGAGGTACTACCGCAAGGTGCAGAACTGCCGGTCGAAGCTGAGGCGGGGAATCCAGCGGCTGCAGCTTCCACTGGGGTCATTGGGTCCGGAGATGGGCAAAGAGGGAACATTACGGCGCAAGGTGCGGTGCCACGTGGGCCAGGACCTAACACTCAGGCCGGGGACGCTGATGAGGATCGAGAATTTAAGGATGGAGAGGATGATGAGGGCGTTCTAGACGTCGCCACCATCGTTGCCAGTGGCAAGACCAGCGAATTCCTGGCTCGCAAAGAGAGAGAAAAGGCAGAGCGGGCAGCAGCAAGGAAGAAAGACGCCGCTGACGCCGCAGCAGCCTCCAAAGAAAGAGCGCTGCCCAATTCGAAGCGTACGAAAGCCGTGTTTCATTATCACGAGCGTAGACCATTGGAAGATCTTAATAGTAATGGCAAGAGAGCAACTGATGGTGAGAGTGGGCAAGATGGTGCGGAGGCGAAGAGGCAAAAGACCCCGGAGCCTGGAGTGCAGAACGAGGCACAAGCAGCAGAGATCGCTGCTGCTGCGCGTAAAGAGGAACGAAAGGAGGAGAGACGGCGGAATAAAGAAGGCACCGCTTTTATAAGAAAGACTGTGGAGGTCGGACCAGAGAGATTACAGGCGGCAAGTGGTGGGATACTTGACAGAATTGCCGATGCAGTCCATCGTTCTGTCCTCGCTGTCCCGGAAGTTAACAAACGCAGCGATCTTTGGGATTCTTTGATTATCGTGGGCAACGGCAGTAAAGTTAAAGGTAGATAGACCTTTGAATTATCTGCTGGATGACACTGACTGGTGTGAGCAGGGTTCAAAGAGGCGTTGCTTGCGACTTTGACAGCGAGATATCTCATATCACCGTCCAGCGCTACCATTTTCTCATCAGAGCTCCCCTCGAATTTCACGACTCCTGTAGCAACTGGCGCCAACACTCCGCAACCACAACATCATACCTCACATCACGGACCTGGCGTCAACCCTCTTCTGCTCGCTGCAACGACAGCTTCCAACGCCAATCTTGCCCCGCCTGGGCAGTCACAGCCGCAACTACATCAACAGCTCCAACAGCAGCAATACTACCAGCAACAGCAGCAACATCACCAGCATTCAAGTCATGCACAGACTCCAACAAGTATCAAGTTATTGAAGATGCCGGATTACTTCCCTGAGTGGAAAGACATCGGGACGGAGGAAGCGGGCTTCTTGGGCGCTCAAGTTGCTGCCAAAGTTGTTTTCGTGGTGGATCAAGGGCTGAGCAAAGGTTTCATGTCGAGGACGGAGTACAACGAGATGGGACCGCAGGGGATCCAGGAGAGCTGCCTGTGAAAAGTCTTGTTCGATCATACGATATCAGGTGACATGTATTAAGATACTATGAGTGGCGTTCTTTAATTGGGAGGAACATGCAAATACCCATAAATGGTGGAAAATGTTGAATGCATCATAGAAGGCCAAGGATCTAAAGCGCAGAATAAACATTCAAAATAGAAGTCTTTGTACATCGTTCCAGTCATTCCACTCTGCATCCCTCTGCCACCATGTCCTCAGAAAGAATAAGCCCACCTCCTCTTAAACGCCGTCGGCTGTCCACCCCACCACCCCGCACAGATCCAGATACGTCAACCTCGCATACCATCACTCCACCCCCAGAACATTCCTCAGCCGACCTCCCCACCTACCTTACCATCTACTCATGGAACATCAACGGCATTCAACCCTTCCTTCCCCCCCAAACCACCAAAATAACAGATTTCCTCACCACTCCCACCCCCTCAAAACCGCCCCCCACCCAACCCTCCCTCCGAGCCTGCCTCCGCCGCTGGAAATGGCCTCACATCCTCGCCCTCCAAGAAGTCAAGATCGCCCCTACAGACACAAAAACCCAATCCCTCATCCGCCGCACCATCAACGCCCCCCTCGACCCCTCCGATGAAGCATCCTCGCCCCACCACCTCTACGACACCCACTTCTGCCTCCCCAGCGACAAACACAATGCCACAGACTTTGGTGGGAAAATCTACGGCGTCTGCACATTCATACGTCGAGACATAAACCCCTCCACCACCACCACCACCCCCGTCCCCTGGGACACCGAAGGCCGCGTCCTCCTCACCACCCTCCCCCACTCCAAAACTCTCATCTACAACATCTACGCCGTCAACGGCACCACCAATCCCTACCGCTCCCCCACCACCGGCGTCGTAATCGGCACGCGCCACTCCGCGAAACGCACCTTCCACACCTCCCTCGCCACCTCAATCCACTCCCACACCTCCCGCGGCTGGAACATAATCCTCATCGGGGACATGAACATCTCCCGTTCCCAAATAGATTCCCACCCACAACTCCGAATGGGCGAGGAGCATGTGAGGAATAGAGCTGATTTCGAGGAAAAGATTATTCGGGGCCCAGGGATGAGGGATGTGTGGAGGGTGGAGAGGGGGGAGGAGAGGAAGTTTACGTATAGGCCGAGGGGGAAGAGGTGGGGGGAGGGTGGGGATAGGGTGGATATGGTGTTGGTGAGTGGGGGGCTGGAGGGGAGGGTGAGGGGGGTGGATATTTTGGATTGTGAGGAGGAGAGGGGGGGGAGTGATCATGTGCCGTTGTGGGTGGAGGTGGAGGTTGGGGATGAGATGGGGGGGCAGAAGTGATGATGTTGGATATGTGACGTAGTGGGTGTATATCAGAACGTAGTCATCACCCGATTCATAAACAAATCGATTAGCTCGATGTATTGTTATTGATATTGAGGCACATCGACATGGTGGGAAATTCCTTCATTCAATCTAAGCATGTCTGACTAGCGTTACAAAAGAAAATGGTAAGAGTGTAGTCTGATCCCCCCAACTCATCCCAACCCGGACCCTGACCAGCGATACAAAAGAAAACATGCGTTTGACCAATCTGGGTTCCCACCCCGGGCACAGTTAGAAATAAGACATGAAAAGGCGGCATTCAATCCCAGAACCCCAACTCTCCCTCCTTCCACCCCAGCCATTTCCTCACTTTCTCCCCACCCTCCGAACTCACGCTAACCTTCGGTTCCCTCTCCCTTACAAGCCCCCACACCATCTTAGCCATTAACTTAACCTCTGCCTTCTCTGCCCTCCCAAACGCCTCCCTTAGCGGCTCTTCGACATGACCTCTCTCCTCCATCCTCGCAAAAGCCTCATCTCTCGTCTTTGATTTCGGGAAAATAGCGTACCACCACGCACGCAAGCCGTAAATGAGATATTCGATCTCCTTGGCGTCAGGTTCGCAGGGTCTGTCTTGCAGGATTGGAAGCGGACATTGTTGGAACAGGAGAGAGGGATGGACATGCATGGCTGCAGCGAGGGTACGGAAGATAGAAGTGTGGGGAAGCATGAGGACAGTTTCTGTGGGCGGCATCATTGCTTCTGATTGTTTGACTGGGACGTAAGGCATGTTGGAGACGACAAGATTACACAGTGTTAGCGGTTCGACCCAATCTAGGGGTGTTGGTCGGTGTCTGGGGCCTGTATGTTGCATGAACGGGAGAGGTTGGGGTGGCCCTGCTGATGCTATTGGGAGAGGTGGTAGTCGGCTTCTAGGTTTCGAGAGTGAACCTAGAAAGAATTGACCCGGTCCTGACATTGCTGATGCTGATGATGTGGGTTCCGCTGGTGGTTTAGGTAGTGTGGCTATGGCTGTCGATGCTTCTGGTGGTGATACTTCTCGCGTGGATGGTTTTGTTGTGTATGGTATCGAAAGAGCATTGGGGGAAGCCGGACCAGATGATGCTGAGTCTCGTGATGTCCCCTCTGACAATGATGATGGCGATAGACCTATTAATGGAAATGACGGCCCTGCCAATCTTTCCGGTGGTATCGCTGAAGTAGCCAAAGAGGTCTGCGCTGATGCGAATGATCTTGATAAAGAAGGAAGTGCGGGAGGGGATGACCGTGGAGTTGCTGATGCTAGAATGGAAGGTACGATGGGGTCTGGCGTGGAAGTCGAGTTCGAAGGCGATGATTTCACGCACTTTGCAGCAGCCGCTCGCACTTTCTGGCGAAGTTCCTGCTGTATCTCCTCTCTACTACGAGCTTTTGGAGACTCACTGTCCTCGCGGTTCCTTTTCGGATTTTCGGCTTCCTGTCTCTTCGAGGAGTTTTTGGACTCGATTGGGGGCTTGATAGTCTTTGAGGACCCCTTCTGGTTTTCCGCTGTTGCGAATTGCTTGGTGTGACCTGTAGACTGCATTCGGGCCTCGATGGTGCGCTGGAACTCCTTCCGTTTCCTTTCTGCTTCGACCTGCCTCTTATGCTCCCTGTAGCCTCGGGCCACCATCTCCTGAGTCTTTATAATCATTTCCGGGTCCAGGTTGTGAAGGACAGCCTTGTTCCTAGCGAGCATGTATTCATGCTCAACCTGGTCGTGAGTTTCTACCCACTTCAAGAACAATTGATTATTTTGTAGCTCCTCATGCTGGCGCAAGACGCGCTCTTCAAGGGCTATCTCTCTTTTCCACTCCATGAAGTCATCATATTTATATTGGATTACCTGTACCAAGGAGCAGTATTTAAGGAAATTGGCTTCTTTGGTGGCTTCATCCATGTTTTCCGAATAACAAATGGGATATCTTGCTATCAGCACAGATGTCGTGCGCAATGAATTGAAAAATGGCTTGCGAGCACGAAGCTGCCAGTACTGTGCAGCTTGGTTATCAAGAGGGACTTTCCTGTTAGGTAGTTTCGGCCTGCCGAAGGTAGGAACAAGAGAACGCTCCAATATCGATATTTCGGAATCTTCATCAGCTTGGAAGCACAATTGCTGCGACATCGTCGACATGGTGTTGGCTGTAATTGCGAATACTGCTAATGTAGGCCGCGCTCGAGAAGTACAATGCTGTAATATGCTCCTTTGCCGTTACTGTGAGACGAGTCCCCCTAAAGAAATGTGACACAATTGACTGTTGCTGGGGTGTGGATAGAAAGCAATGTTTGAGGGATAATAATGAAATGGGCATCTAAGTAGGCAATTCAAGGGGTAGCGTTTTTCACATGTGAAAGCTCTATTATATTTTGAAAGCGCAGAATAAGCTGTGAGACCATGGAAGAGCCTTTGCCAAGCCAAGGATTCAACCACTCAGAAAGCTATTGGAACAGGAAAGGCGTTCCAGAAGGGTGCTCAAACTTGCTCAAATGTATGACTGCACGTAGACCCAGAGGGGGATCGATCAAGTACAATCTGGCAACTGCCACACCACGAGCAGATTTGCGTGAAATAGAATACTACCATAGATTAGAGAAGATCCAGGTCGGTCAATCGTCTTAGCGTTTCTCAAATTTTCTCAAAAGGCTCATTAAATATTCACGCGCAAGAACGTACAGGTGCGCCTTCAAAGTTTCGGAATATCCCCCGATACCTACTGTTTATGCTTGTAGAAACCCCGTTACGCACATCGGCAGCCTCATACATGAATAACCACAAGTATCAAGACGATTAAAGCGAACATAACGGAGGACGATCAAGCCAGGAAGAAAGGATTGTGCAGGCTCCGATAAGTAGATGCCAATAATCTCATAGGGCGAGCCATCGCTCATACAGAAAAAGACGAATCCAAGGGGATTGCACTTACCATTGATGCTTGGCATAGCATTACAACTGGAGCGGACTCTATATGCAGCTAGTAGATATAACTAAGGACCCCAATGTACTATGAGAGATAGCTTGATAGAGTGACGATATGGCCGACTGGAGTAATCCGCGTCGTGTAAGGCGGAAGTACGGGATTTACTGGGAGCCGTTAGGAGACGTGTCAACCCGTTAGTCTCGTGGATCATTGAGTAGTGCCATGTAATACTACCCGGCAATGTGCTTTTGCTGTCATATGGCAGCGCTGTATAAAGGAGGTGTATCGTGGCGGATGTTCCACTTGAAGACACTCCTCGTTCCCTTTAAGATGATCTCTCTTCTGTGTCACGACTTGCCTCGCCGATTGAGTAGAAGTCAGATATGGCAAGGTACCTGGTGATCTCTAGAACCATTGAGGTATCGATTCTCATCGAGAGCTTACCTGATGTTTCCGTCTCCATTCAAACGCTTCGCTGAGGCTAGACTATACTCTTTCAAGACAACGTAGGACCCTTCGTAGACGTCCTCGCGCGTAACGTATTTGTGCAGGCGGCGCTTTAACAAGGCTGCGGTGTAGCACAGTCAGCTAAGCCATGAACGGTAAGCGTAAGTGAATGTGGACCTTGGATGGTTACTTCTCCGTCGGTCAGGTACAATCGGTAGGCTCCGGTGTTGGTATACGGTTCCGAGTCGGTAAGGTCGACGACGGCAACTTTGTCGACAAGGAGCAGGATATCGGGGAAGCAGACGCGAGTGCGAACCAACTCTCGGATGACTGGCTTCAATTCTAGATCATTGCCCATCGCGGATTAGCCGCGAGGTCTTTCTCAATGACAACTTAACCCATGAGACAGCCGTCAAGAATTGATGCAGCGCGACTGCTGGATAATGGACTGTGTTGATTGGCTCCCACCAGAAAGTCGCAACTGCGTCCTACCCATATATCACCGAGGCCTTGTTGTCGCAGGACAATCTGCGATAAGATATACTCAAACCTTTTGTTTTCTGTCATGTCGTGCAGAGAGAACTATTTGGTCTCGGTGTTGACTGAGGAGATCAATTGTGCGTTAGAGCTGTGTCCCAGCTCCTATCTGCTATCTCACACAGCGACATCCTAGGAACTATTTAGATGCGGTGCGCTTGGTGCTTTAGCAACCCTGTCTCGTCGTTCCAACAAAAGGAGGCCAGCTAATGCATGCATTGTGCTTCACAGACGTAATTTTGCTAGCTCAGAGCTGCTCATGAGGAGTTTTGACAGTCACTAGATCCCGTCGGCCTTTTCCATCAATACGAACGGGGTACCTCTTGCATTGAGCGGCAAGGTGCAGGCGTGTATTGAACTTCATGTCACCACCAACCCTTTCGTCACTTCCCACAGAGATTAAGTGCCAAATCATGGAGGCTTGTGATACTCTTAAAACTGTTCTCGCCCTGGCTCTGACGGAATCTTTGTTTCAGCAGACCTGGCGATTATACGCAAAGTCCATATGTCAACACGTCCTCCCAAGAAGTTTAGAATGCTACGAATATGGCCAGACTTTGGTAGACATACAGTCATCGGTCCTCATTGCAGGAAAACCACAGCGACATGAGACGGACTCGTTACACCGCTTTAAGCGTATGATAGCCAATTCATATGCAGCTGCTGATGTATGTGAATTGTTCAGTAGAACACTAAGCAAGGGTGGACCGATACTAGGCCCCAATCAGATCAGGAGGCCCGGGAAGCCAAATCTCACCTCTACAGAGCGTGCCCGCCTCATGCAGACCTATTATGTCACCAGGATCTTCCTAGCTGGCCTGGACGTCGTTCATTGGAACTCTTGGGGTCAAAGCTGGGCAAATGACTGCGTGAGATCCATATCACCACGGGAGTTGTGGCGTATCCGCGAGCTGATGAGCTGGTTTGAGATGCTGAATAATAACGGGTTGCGTTACTTACGATTAGACTCATCCCTAGACTTGGGCTTCGCCGCTTTTAGGAAGAGCTTTCACAAGAGTTTCCGGAGCACAGGCAACAGGGATCCTTATGCTCCTGGAACAGTTCACAACAATGGGATTTCGTCTTTCTTCGACGAGTGCCAGCACTACCTGGAATCCCTGACGGATACAATCACATGAGAGAATTTGATCAAAGAAATCGTCCTGGGGAAATCCTCGAGCATTTTTCAAGCAACGTCCGCCCTATGCTAACAACTAGCTATATACCCGTCCATTTGCTCAACCCAACCTCGCACGAAAGTCTCCGTCACTAAACACGGCTCCATAGCATAGAGCTAGTATACCTTGCCAGATAGTAGCCGCAGCGAATCTGCGATCGCTCATGGGATCCATTGGTTGGCGGGAACTCATTGATGGCACAAATGCTCCAATAACGCCTTTCACCTCCTTCCTGCTCCCACAACAAGAAAAACACTCATTCATTCACCACCCTCAACTGCCCTTGCCCTCCACTTTTCCGCAAGATCCCTTTTGGGTTTACGCCCCCCTGCGCTCTACTGTTATCACTCAACCGCCCGCTCTCGATTTCCTGTCTCCCTCCATCGAGAACCTGATTATTCTTGGCCATCGCTTCTGGATTCTGCCCGACACGCTTGTCGATTGCTTGGTTGAAGGTACCACGGAGGGTTTCGCCTGCGCCCTATACACAGCGTATTAGCACGCGCAGTTCTGCGACTGAAATGAGAACAATGGAGGGTTATTCCATACGTGTATTCCAACAGCCGCCGTTTTAAGATTCTGCAGCGTACTTGGCTGTTGGTTTTGTGCTTGTGCCGGAGCATTCAGCGGGGCGCGTCCGGGATACGAGAAGTTCTGTCTTCCACTCGGGCTTGAGGGGCTACCAAAATTCCCATCCGTTTGGATCGGCGGAGGACCGCTCAGATTTTGTGGAGGCGGGTTGGGACTGCGGTCTCTCATCGTAGATTTCTGCGGTACATGCGGGCGATCATTCTCGCGTCGCTGCACCGTTTCTGTGACCTCGGACTGGTCAGCGCTACTGTTGACTCTTGGGTCCATTCTGTTCGCAAAATTCGAGGTGTGAGGCCCTGATGTCTGTGCTGAGCCACCACCGGTGGTAGTCGTGGTAGTGGTGGTTGTGGTCGTGGTAACCACTTGGCCTTGGTCGTTGACGAAGGTGCTGGTCGGCTGAGAATTGTCGCTTCCTGTCAGACTGGGAGCTCCGGAGCCACCCTCGCTGCCGTAGGTCGAGTCTGTGTTGGATATGGGCCTATCTTTGTGGAGAATCCCCCCAAGACCCCACTTAGATTTCTTGCCATTGGTGTCAGGCATGCTGAAAAACGATCTATTGGCACAGTGGTGTCTGGCTGGCGTGCAAAGCGAAAAGCTCAACTCAATAAGCTCTGCGATCGAGGAAAGACTTGATGTAATTTCTATAGGTAGGACGAGGTGTGCAAGTTACAGTAGTTCTTGAGTACGCCCAGTCGATTCTTGGCTGGATGCACCAAAAGTCGTCATCCCGCATCGACTTGTGCCGCTATCCCTGTTTCAGCAAGAGGCGCTGGAGCTAACCCAAGATCATCGTTGCCTCATTGGGACTTCGATAACGAGTCCTAGGAATTTTTATCAGATGTTGTTAGGTCTTGGTAGGAATACTGTTTACAGTGTAGTTGCGTGGACTCTCAAAATAGGAGCTTGCATGTGGTCTGCGACTAGGGATATGGAAGTCCGGGAACCTAGTGACGTTGTGGCGAGTCAGGACACCCCATATTGAGTGAAGGCCATAAATTGCTGTCATCTAAAGGCAATGTGAGCGCGCAGGAATACAATGATGCAGCCAGCATATCGGAAGTCTGGATGCTCGCCGGTATCCACTCTGTCTGTTTCCTTCGCTCTGGTAACCTGGCTGGGAGGACAGCTCTTGCTACAGGCGTGCACATAGCCACAGTACTTGGGCTTATGCATCAAAAAAAAAGTTAGGGCATCGTGAATCGGGCAACCATCCTTCTTCCCCTAAAGGAAGTGGACTATTTTGATATGACATTTAGGTCTGCAACGGTGAAGAGTGGGCTTCTCTAACATCCGACATCCATCTATTCCAAGGTCTTAAGATGAAGACGACTCTCCCTGCATGCCAAGCAGTCTATTCTCAATGAAGCATGTTGTGCTCATAAGCCATCTAATCCCTCGGAACTCCTCGAGAGCAATTTAGCTGGTTGATGGTTCCATCGTTTGCTAAGCCCGTGTCACTTTGACTGCATACTTGGAAAAAGTGACAACAATCGCCAAAACCCGGTTCTCGGTCCATTTAAGTAAGAGCCCGTGCGCCTTTCTCCGCTCTCAGCCGGTTCAGTTGGGCTTTCGTCGTTGCGTGTGATAGTTAAACTCACTGTTTGTTTTGCAAGCTCTCCTCTCTACCCATGCTGTACTTCGCCAATTGACTCCTAGGAAGCTATTTTCATCAAACCATAGCATCACTAGCCATTCATCAGCTCCAGTTCGATCATCAACATGTCTGAGCATACAGAGCAAACAAATCCCGCTGTAGAAGGTATCAAGAGGTCGGAGTCTGAAGATTGTGGTAGATCACATCAATCAGCCTCTCAATACAGACAGCATCACTAAATAATTGTCAGACTTCCGTATGCCAGTGTACAATGTCATTGCTCCTGTTGCTCTTATGTATGACACAATTACCAACAAGCCAACCTCTTACGAAGGTCCTTGCAGCTTAAGCGAGTTTTTCAAGATGACTTTTGACTCTGAAAATAAGAACAAAGGCCCCCACAAGATTATCGGCGCACTTACAGTGAACTTGCAGAAGCCGGACTATCAATTGACAAGCAAGGACCACGACATCGTCATGAAGATGATGAGAGCCCTCTCTCATACCTGTAGCCTTCCCATCACTAATGACAAGGGGTCGAAACGAGAGTTTGAACTGGTCGACTGGATAGTTCTGACGCTCAAGGGGGAATGCCCCAGGGCTAAACGCTCGTACATGTTCCCTCTCGATATCCAGGAGCAAGCGGCTATGGTCGCTGCAATGCTAGAGAGTCTTAGCAGACCCAGTACACCACTGCCAGTGACGCCGCCGATGAGCCCGCCACCAATCCACACCAGCCGTCACACTTGCACCCCAAGAAAACCTTCAGTCCGTCATCAACGGCCTTTTGCCGATGATCCTTTTACCACCGCGTTGATGCATAACATCAACGTCACTGGTGGCGGAGGTAGTCAAACCCGTGCGTACGCAATCCGCGACCTGACCCAGAAAAGACCATGGAACGTTGTAGGCCACAACGGCATCAGCATTGGTCAATGGTGGCCTTTACGCACCTGCATGATTAGAGACGGAGCGCATGGGGCTTCACAAGGTGGTATCGATGGCGGAGAGAAGACCGGGGCTTACGCAATTGTTGTAGCTGGTGGTGAGTCTCTACCCGCTTCAACTGAACACTGCTAACATGTCGCGCAGGTGAATACGAAGGAATGGACAGCGATTTAGGTGACATAGTATACTATTCAGGCTCCGGCTCGAGCGTAAATACGGACCCAGCAAAACCAAATCTCACCAGGGGCGTCAAGGCTCTTCGCCTTTCTATGAATGTCAAACGTCCTATACGTGTCATTCGGAGTTCGGCGGGAAAAGGCACATTCGCCCCATCATGTGGATATCGCTATGATGGGCTATACACCATTGACCGCGAAGACTTGGAGCATAACAAATTAGGGGGAGCCTACCTTCGCTTCAAGCTTTCGCGCGCAAGCAACCCTGCGAGCATTGAATTATGTAGGCCAAATCAGCAGGAGAGGATGGCTTTTGCCAGGTTGAAGAAGCTGGGTTGAGAGGATTCTATAAGCAATATAAGCGGGTTAGTCTGTATATTGCTGCATGTTTGAGCGAGGAATGTGTGATAGCATGGGTGGGTTTAGCGGTGGTCCGGTGGAAACCTGCTTAAATCGGTGGTTTTGGGCCAGATATTTGGGTTAATTGTCTATGAACTCGAGCTATTAGCTCTCACTAATGAAGTAATGAAAGGTAGCAAAGATAATGAACTTTCTAGAACACTGTAACTTCCTTAAATGAAATGCTAAAAGGTTGCAATACAGCTTGTGACTCACTATCCCCATGAAGGTCGCGAAGATCTCACTCTTAGATACGGCATTTGCGAATCTATCTTTATCAACGATGCAAACATCTCAGAGGAGAGTTAAGTTGCAGTCACCATATTCCAAGGCGATTACTGGCAACTATTGGTCTTGCGGAGCCCCAGCTGAGATGCACGCTAACTGGATTAGGTCTATAGGGGGCATGTGCCACCATCTTCTCAAAAAATTGTGTGCGCTGAGTGAGATGGCACTTTTCCTGGTGGTCGAACATCAGTTGAATACCCTCGACAGGTTCGTGAAGTCGATGCAAGCGCCCTGACACTCGTCCGCATCTGGTTGGCTGACCTGCATGACAGGTGTCCGAGGTTGAGATCGTCTGCGAGGGGATCCAATAGAAACGTACTGCACATGCAGCACGAAATTGTTTCAGCCCAACCATTCATTAAGGCGAGCAGGCAACCGTTGTAGGCTGGCTGTTGGCCTATATATGCGGCACGCAAGACTAAGCAATGTTTGCTCTGTTCTAAGATCGTTCTAGATTGGGTAGACAAGCATGGCCGCCACGCGATTACCCTCTTCTTCTGCAGGGCCCTGGCCTGGTCGCTCACACCGCCCTCGCTCCTATTCATCTCGCTCTCAGGACGACAGTGACTCTGGGACCACTGCGTCGGAGTCTGGGGATCTTCGAGATCAGCCAGATGTCCATGAACTACGACGCGTTCGTGCTCAAGTTTTCAGCCAGTCCGGGAGGGAGCGCAAGGAGGAAACCAATAGGAGAATGATGGCAGCACATACAGTACGGGGAAAGCATCCGGACTCTAGAGCATACGGAGCGAAAGCACCTTCAGTTACGGTTCGAGAGGTCCGTGAGGTACGCAGGAAGCACAGCTCTGGGCGGCGGCATCATCGCCACAGTTTAGAAAGCTCCGATGAGGACGAGGACGACACTGAAGAGATACGCTATGTCCGAAAATCCAACAGAAGCGGTAAGAAGGCAGACAGGGATCCCCCAGAGGTCATCAGAAGGACTATAACGACAAGCGACGCAAGCAGGTCGAGGCCGCGGAGAGATGATGACCTCCTGAGGAACTCATCAAGTCATAGAGTACCTGTACGCAAACATTCAGAGCGAAGGTCCGTTTATCGAGATGAACAAGACTACAATACAACACGACGCGACAAGCGCTCTACGGCCGAGAATGGTAGGGCGGTGGAACAACGGAGTAGCACCCCAGTCAAGAGGTAATCCTACACTGAAATCTCAAGCTCCCAAATTGGCAATAATAATTCGTATCTCAGAACGGCTTCCACTCATAACGCAAGCTCTGTTTCAATCCTTCGACCACTTCTATTCCGGAGTAACACAGTGATACAAAATGCCAATCGACACTCCTATGCTGCTCCCGTAACGCCACGGATGGATGAGAACAGGGAACGAAGGCCATCAACTTCTAGGCCAGAAAGAGCAGGCGATCGGTCATCTGGCATATTCAGTTCGATTTTCGGGCTTCCTCCAGCCCCACCACGGAAAGATGAAAGCATCGAACGAAGGTCATCTCGTACCAGAGCTGGCAAGGCAGGTGATCGATCTTCTGGAATCTTCACACCACTTCGTGGGCCCACTCCAGCAGTACCACGAACAGATCGCAGCATGGAACAGAGACCACCCAGTGCCAAGCCAGGGAGAGCAGGCGACCGATCCTCTGGCGTATTCGGCGCTTTCCTGGGACCTCCTAAGCCAAGCAAGAAGCCAGAGCCAGCTAGAAAGCCGGAACCAGTAAAGAAAGCAGAGCCTCCCAAAAGGCAGATGACAGAAAAACGGTATGTCTGATCTATGCTTGATTTACTTTGGGCCTACAGACCTGATTGCTGTGCAGTGTTGAATGCGTAACCTGCCTCTCAGATGATATACTCGTATCCAGGGCTGTCAAGCTCAAATGCAACCACCGCATGTGCTTCTCCTGCCTCCGCCGCATCTTCAATTTGTCTGTCACCGATCCCCAGCACATGCCTCCCACATGCTGCACAGCGGACGTAATCCCTCTCAAACACGTCGATCGATTGTTTGACAGCAAATTCAAGAATCTTTGGAACCGAAAATTCCAAGAATATACAACTAAGAATCGCATCTACTGCCCCGCCCGAAAATGCGGCGAGTGGATCAAGCCTGCAAATATCCACACGGATAGTAGTGGTGGTACGAACCATGGCAGGAAGTATGGCAAATGCCAACGATGCGGAACCAAAGTCTGTTGCCTCTGCAACAATAAGTGGCACACCTCGCGTGAATGTCCCAAAGACGCAGAGACCCAAGAGTTCATCAGAATCGCCAAAAAGGAAGGCTGGCAACGCTGTTACAACTGCAAAGCCACTGTCGAACTGAAGGAAGGCTGTAACCATATGACCTGTCGCTGCCGTGCCGAATTCTGCATGATCTGCGGCCTCAAATGGAAAACTTGTGACTGTCCTTGGTTCAACTACGAAGCCGTCGAAGCAGACCGCCTGAATCACATGAACATCGCCGTCCCAGTAGCCCAACGCGTACACAACCCCAACCCAGCTCGCGGCTACCAAGAAGAACTCGATCGTCGGCGCGAGCAAGAACTCGGCGACG
This sequence comes from Cladonia metacorallifera KoLRI002260, assembly GCA_000482085.2. NCBI lineage: Eukaryota > Fungi > Ascomycota > Lecanoromycetes > Lecanorales > Cladoniaceae > Cladonia > Cladonia metacorallifera. The sequence continues at coordinate 118,740 of KI911113.1, forward strand.
AAGCAATAGCGCGACGAATTCAGGTTCTCGGTCTAGACGGCGAGCCTGATAACTTCTTCGATGCCAGGGAAGAAGGCTTCGGCAACGCAGCCCCAAACTTCCTAAACAACGATTTCCTCAACCGCGCAGTTAACATCCTCTACGGAACATACAACCCCGCACAAGCAGATGCAGCCGAGCGCCTCGTAGCCGAACATAACCACAATAACAACAACAACAACCAAAACCAAAACCGCGCTCCCCCTCCTCCCGCCCCACCACCCCGCCCCCAC